>JAHPZR010005187.1:0-13083 GCA_019787425.1 Platygyra sinensis
ACAACATACATTCTGGGCACAAATTGCGTCAATTTTTAACGGGTTTGTGGTTTTATTTCGCTCGTGCAATTTGTTTTTGTTTTTTTTTTTTTCGATTTCCCTATGGTCGTCGTTCCCTTTTTAACTGATTCATAAAACAAAGCAAGGACGGTGACTCTAAGCGACGTCATCCCACAAATCGCTTTCGCTCCACAAAGTGCAGAATCGCCATAAGATCAGGAATATTCCCTCTTTTGCTTAGTCCGTTGAGCGTGACACGAGGAAAAAAATGCTCGCGTGAAGTTTTTTCCTCAAGGTTTTCTAATGCGTCACGCACGAAGGACTAAATGAAAGAGAGGCTACTCGTAGTCTAATCCCCACAAAACACAACTACCATACAAAAACCAGATAAATTAACCATCGCATCAACTCATCACGGCAACCACACTGTGCTGTGAATTTCAAAAACTATTCGGTTTTCTGTGACCTTTCCATGTGTGCGGCTTTCTTGACGTGATCGCGGTCCCACTCCAACAGCCATTTGGAATTACATTTTGTACACCAAGAGTAGAAAATGTACTTGATACGTGTGGCATTAATTACAAGTGAAGTTTATTTATACGTTGTAAAAAAGCTTTACTTGAGCATATTAAGGACTAAACTAATTAATGGAGTTTACCTAGCAAAGTCTGTAACACGTCAACAGTCACATACCGAGCTGGCGCGACCTGTGCATAACAAACACTCCGAAATATACACCTGAATATAAATGAACACTAATTTGTCACCAGAACCAAAAAATATGCGAGTCAAAAGAAATGCAAGAACGAGAATAAGAAAATAAAAATTCTCAGTCTGCACGGTCTGCACAGTTTGCACAGTCTGCACGGTCTGCACGGTCTGCACGGTCTGCACAGTCTGCACAGTCTGCACAGTCTGCACAGTCTGCACAGTCTGCACAGTCTGCACAGTCTGCACAGTCTGCACAGTCTGCACAGTCTGCACGGTCTGCGGTCTGCGGTCTGCAGTCTGCAGTCTGCGTGGTCTGTGTTTTGGGGTGACCGTCCCTGAATTAAAACTCTAGCTAGCATTTGGCGATTCACTTTCATCAATCATGCATTCCTTACATGGTGTTATAGGAATGCTAGTTTTGTTTTCGAAAATGATGCAGCCACTGTGTATCCTGTTCGTTCAACTTGGTTGCTTGTTATTCCTGTTTACTTCTTTTCTCACCAACCGTCCATTTGTCTTGCTTTTCACGTCCATGATTGCTAATCAACCATGGAGGTACACTATTTTTGTACATGTAGATTCTTGACATTTTCTTTGCAAATGTCTTCCCTACATGCAGAAATCTTGCTATAATGCTCACACTAGACTCCTGCATGAGCAAAACACTACTTGCCAAAGTAAACTTAGAGAATAACAAGCAACCATGTTGAACAGAGGCTACACAGTGGCCACCATATGTCGAAAACAAAAAATGCCAAATGCTCGGGAGAGTTTTGATGTGGGGCTCGCATATCAATGAAATTGGTAGTAAGATCAGTGTCTGATACTGTTATATTGTAACACAGTATATGCTTTTGAACTCTGTATTCTGCAGTCTGCATTTTTATCTCAGTCTACATTTTACCGCGGTCTGCAGCCCATAGTCTGTGTTTTAGGCTGACGATCTTCAAGTTGTTTTCCAGCAAAGTGAAAGTGAAGTCTAACCATCTTTTTACATTACTAATTAAATTACAAAAAATAGCCACATAATGATTAAAATAGAACAGCTTGAGTGTTGGATTTTTGTAAGCAGTACCATCACTCAGAGTAAATGATGCACTCATAAATTGCTATCTTTAGAACATAAAGGAAAAAGATTCTACTCCCCTAATATATTTAAGTCTTTGGTGTTAAAGTGAAATTTTTAGTTTTTAAATTTCAATTTCAATTTTTATGGTTTTCTGGTCCCCTCCATAACAGATTGAATAAAGGACTAAATCTTTCCAGATGTGGCAGAAATAATTTTGAATAATGAATCTGATACAAAGGGTCATCAGTTATTTAATCATTACAAGTCCACAGTGAACTAAACTAAATTTGGCAAAAGGAGCTATTTATGGTATTGTTTTGTAAGCAGCTGTCCCCTCCATGGCATGCAAAATATTGTGGAATTACCCTAGGGGTAATCAAATTTCTGTTAGTCCCAGGTTAGAATTTAGGTGTACATGTAGTTTATAACAAATTAGGTGGCTGTTGTGTTATTTTTGTCACAGTAATTTAATAGTTCTTACCGCATAATATTATTTTGAAATTAATTTGTTTATTTATACTTTTATTCTGTTTGCAGAATGCGAATAAAAATGGTTACAATTATTGGTTCTATTTGAAGGTTCTATTTGGTTTTACATGCAGGTTGTGCTAGATACATGCAGTACAAAGGTAACTGGAGTCAGTGGGAATACCATTTCAGATTTGTACTATCCTTGTCAGCAAAACTCTATACTAAATATTTGTTGCTTGAATAAAACAATAACAGCCCTCAATCAGTCTGTGTTCATTGCAGTCTCTGTTACATTTACGTTCTAGAATCTACTTCATTTTTGGACAGTTTGTACTTTGGCCAGTGTACAATATTGTTTAGTCTCTTAAAAGGCCAATCACTCCTATGGCATTGTACAATTGAAGTGCATGTTACCTATTAGTTTTTGGAGAGCCTTACAGTCAAACTCACGAAACTGTGAGTGCCTAAAATACGTCCGGAATGTTTATTGCGTTGCAGGTGTAACCAATCATGGGCAAGATCTTCAACCACAGAAACAAAGAAACATGTAAAATTTTCATCGGTCAATGAACAAATTTGTTCAATTTCAAAAGGACTCAAAATAGATCCTCTATTTCAGTTATACAATAAATTAGATAATTGCTGATAAAGGCTTTTTAAACACAAGCAAATAACGTCTGAGATATCTTTAACATGAGAAAACTTTTTCCTCACAACCAATGTGCTGGGCTGATGCAACGAGTGGCTGTTGAATCACTCACGCATGAACAATCAAAATCAGTACTCTTATTTTGTTTCATTATTCATTTTGATAACAACAAAAAGCGACAAGTGGTATTGATGAAAATTGAAATCTTCCATGATTGTATTTTGTAATATGTGAATCAAGTGCAAATTTATTTGGGAAGGAACAGCAGAAAATTGAGGTCTTTAATGTTTGCCGCAGCTAAATGCAAAATTAGCAAACATTTGCATTTATTGTTGTAAATCTTTCCCAGGTGCTTAGATCACTGAACCACTTTGCCCAAAGGATTATAATAATTTGCTAACATAGAGTCGCTAGATTACCAATTGAAAATGTGATACCAAGGTAAGCGAACCAACAAAATTTTAAATATTTAATTCATCCCTATTTATAGCAGTGGCAAATTAATTACTACATCACATGAGTAAGTGCAGTACGAGTCAGCGTGATTCTTGTGATCTACATGTAAAATCCCACAAACTAAATACTGGATGTGGTTCTTGATACAAAATGATACAAATTTGAGAATTATTTTGACTTTCAGTAATAATAAATATGTTAAGAGAGAGGGTGTTTCTTGGAACAAAGCAAAAACCAAAAGTATACAATCATGCATCTATAGTTCTGTGACTGATGCAATACATCCATTTTCTCTGGTTTCTGTGGTTGAATTAAGATCTCACTTGTGATTTGTTAGATACACAATAAACCTTCCAGACATATTTAAGGTGTTCACGGTTTTATGAGTTTGACTGCAATTTAGTATTTCCTTGCAAAATAGTGTTTCCTGTGTTTTAGGATACATTAGTGGAAATTTTGCTTGAACCCCTGACAAGTAAGCTTCTCCTTTTCAAGGTATGCATCTATTTATCACACCCACCTAAGACTTGGTCTTTCTTGTTTTAGAGAATATTTGTTTAAAATAACCATTGTGCATCGCTTTTTAGCGAGTGCTGTCTGACTCTGATTCAGTGAAACACTTCTTTTTCTTTTGCCCCAGGTATGCTGCTCAAAGTAATGTCCTCCTTACCTCTGCTGCTAGTATTCTCGTTGAAACGTGGTCATTAAGCAGCATTAATGTTAGGAATATTAATTTTTCATTGTACTGAGCTCTGTAAATTTGTGCAAAATATTTTGGCCAATGTCTGAAGCTTGTGTCTGAAGCTTGCACAGCCTGTAGACCTAAAACTTTGAAAAGGGTCTTCTTTATTTATCAAATTAATTTGTTATCGTGTGACAGTGCAAACAAGGAATAACAGCTCTAGACCTCTGTGTCTACTTTTTCCTAATTTAATTAATTCTAAAAAGATCTTCCTTTCTTTGCTGAGGCAATGTCATCCATTATTGTAATAAGCCAGTTGGGAAAACTATTTCAAATATTATCCTTGCAACCTTTTCATGAAAAATATTATGATGACACTTCAGTGTGGACTGAAGAAAAGAGTTACACTGTTGCAGTATCTAAAAACTGTTTGCATTCCATCTAGTGGTTTTGCTTTTCTCCTCAGTTTGTGCTGAATGCACTGGTCCAAATATAGACATCCTGATCTTCCCTTTAAGTATGAAAACTGTTTACGTTCCTGTTACTAGCTTTTCTTTTATTGTCCTTAGTCTATATTGGATGTGTTCGCTATTCATACACAAATTGTGATGTCAAGTGGCAAACATGCATGTTTACATCTTGTAAACATGCATATCCAGGGCTGTCATTAAGGGCCATAACCTGTAGCACCTGTTACAGCTGAGAATGATTGATTTTCCCTTGATGCTATTGGTGAAATTGCCTGTTGTCAAAAGAATTCACCCATAAAGTAAACAAATATTGTTACAATTCGTGTTCTGGATGGGACACGCACACTAGCATGGGATGAACGAAGTGTCTTTATTTAGGCAAAGGCCTCACAATATAATGTGTCACACGTCATTAGCTTATCTCGAGATTACATCTTGTAACATTCCTCCTTTTTTGAAAAGAAAGAAAAAATAATTGGGAATAATGTCGAATTCGAACTTGGTTTACACTAATAGAAATACTATTGCCTGCTCTTATATAGAACCAATTCAAATCGATTAAGAGATTTGTTTGATAACGATCAGTGTTCAAGTCTAGTCCTTTTCTTAGTAAATTAAGCAGCAATCAAAGAAATCAAAGTCTGTTGACCTAATAAAATCAAAATGAAAACGTCAGTCCGGGTTGTTCGATTGTCTGTCTACTTTAGTTACAGACAAAGTCTCTCAGGTAACCGGGGGGTCTCCTCATACGTGGGGTCTCACTGGTTGCATGGTCACTGGTCCTGGTGGGGTAAGACTCGTCGCAACCGCGTTAGGTGGTTCGCCAGTTTGCTCTTGTTGCTTGGCCTCAGGGATTGGTAAACTGATAGCTGGCTCTGATGGTGTGATTTGCTCAGCTGAGGATTTCACTCCTTTCTCCGCACTTTTGTTGACATCACTGGATGCACTCTCCGCTTTTTCTGGTGTTTTCCTAAGATGACATCTGGTTCTGCAGTTTATCACATACGGGGCAAAATTACTGAATGCTGATTGGCTGAGACAGAGGGCATTTTTTCTTAATTTTTGTAATTGCCCCAGGCAAAATTACTTGATGCTGATGGGCTGAGCACGCCTGCATTGAGTTGGTTTCCCGTTTCTGAGTTTGATCTAAACACGGTTATTTCATCTTAACGTGAAAGAGAATCAACATGCAACAAAGCGCAGTCTTTTGGTGGAAAAGCAAAAGGATTTTTCCGACTAAAAATGCATTGATTCACAGCCTGAAAAACGTTTGAGTGGAGACGGCTGGTGTTGCACGAAACATAGAATTACAGAACTTCATGGCCGCCAAACTGAAAGTTAAGTTCTTCGTTTTGCTTCGGGTTGCCTTATTAGTATTACAGCTCACTTTATCGGCATAAAAACAGCGTAAATTTTGTTGGTATGTGAAGTTTTCACAGTGGAAAGGGCAGTTTTGGATTCAAGAAGTTATTAGAGCTCGTTTGGACACTTGTTCACGTCTATCATCGATCGAAGAACAAGTAGTTTCACGCCGTTGCAAGATTCGCAAAACAGGTGAATGAAATTAGATTGCTTATAGTTTTGTTTGTAAAGAAATGGCTTTGAGTGAATTGAACCAAGTTGCTGTGTTTTGCTTACTATTATAGTAGGCTTTCCCCGTGTTACTGCTAACCTGTTAAATAATGACAACCGGCAAACCTGTTTACGCGACGGCAAGACCTTGAACCTTTGTACAAAATTTTGCCCTTTATGTGTTAAACAAGTAATCGCAAGTGCTCTCGGGCAATTAAGGATTAATTCAGTTGTATTTTCAGAGTTTTCCAAATTGCCCTCGTCGCTTCGCGACTCGGGCAATTTTGTGAAAACTTTGAAAATACTCGTGAAATTAATCCTTAATTGCCCTTATGCGGGTTTTTACTGTACGACGATGACTAAGGGCGGTGGAAAAGATACTAGATGATGAATCATTACAACCAAGAGCAAAATAAGCAGGACAATTGTTTCGAGAAATTTGTATCAGTCTTCTGTGTGTAGGACCTGAATGTTTTAGGAATATAATTGTCAGGAACGGTGCTCAAATTGAAAAAAAAAATTAGTTAATAGTTAAAGAAATTATTAAATTAAATTGCCCGTCGCCTGTTTCTGTTCTTTATGACATCTTGATCTTGATCATTTGACACGGCTTTTTTTTAGAGAAAGGCAAAGATTTGAGCAAAAAATGCTGAGAAACCGCCGATGCCATTCATTGTAACTGTGTATCAGAAAAGTACTCTCTGTCACTCTACCTTCGAAGTTGTTATCTATTGAGGAGGATGGACGTTTAATTGCATTGAAAGTTAATTGTTTTCTTCAAAGCAAAAGACAGTAATTCTTGTTTAAGTTTCAGTTGAATCTCATCAATCTAGTTATTACGTGTACTTGGGTCGATTGCGCGTGTTCGGAACACGCCTTATTGTTTTTAGAAAAGTATTACAGCAAATTCCTTTGACCCCTTCTCCTCTTAGGAATGTAACTACTCTAATATATTATACGTTTTTCATATAGCTGTGCGTGATTACGAACGAGAATGGACGAATCAAGTACAATGATTAGTGCAAATGGCTGGCATCGTTCGTTGTTGTAAAAATCCATATCGAAGTAGTTAATGTGTAGCCATTAGACTGCAAAAAGGATGTTTCTTTGAGGGGAAGTTGTAAGTTCAGAGCCTTTCAAAGTACAAGCTCTTAAGTTAAAAGGGAGACGATACTGGAATTCAAGTCGGCGTGACTGAATGTTTATAGGAATGCTGGAACTCTAATCCTGCATTTTAATAAAATATCTACTTTCACCAAAAATGATTTGGTTTATTTGTTCTTAGTAAAAAAAATATTACATCCCTTTTTTGTTCAGGAATAGAGGCAGGGCTGAAAAAATGGTATAAAAAGAAAGAAAGGGCTGTTTATCCTCTCATACTATTCCAATAAAAATATTAAATTGCAGCGACACAAAAATTCGCTAATTGCAATTAATCACCTTTTTTTGTTCTTTTTAAAAATTGGGAAGAAAAAGTTAAGGTAGAACATTTATAACATCAATTAATAAATACACTTCAATGCATTGAACTCTAAAGAAGAATGAACTTTTGAGCCTTTGTAATGAGAGTAGCGGTAATTGGTCGCTTGCTGTTTGTTGCCTTTGAAGTTAAATAGTACGGTCCTTCTGTAAATGTCCTACTTTATTAATCTTATTCTGTTAACCAAGTGAAAAAAGTGTGGAAAAGTTAACTGCGGGGCCAGGGGGGGGGGGGGGGGGGGGTGCTATAGAAGACACCATGGGTCTCTATTTAAGGGAGTGGGGCTATAGGGGACACCATGGGTCACTATTTCAGAGGGTGGGGCTATAACAGACACCATGGGTCTCCATCAGTTAAGAGGGTAGGGCTATAGGGGACACCATGGGCCTCTATTTAAGGGGGTGGGGCTATAGAGGACACCATGGATCTCCATTAAGGGGGTGGGTTATTGAAGGCACCATGGGTCTCTCATCCAGGGTAGGGGGATGTAAGTAGGGACAGTCACCTTTATTCGTAGTGGTGGGTCCCGTCTGCGATTCAAGTCAAAGGTTTGCCAAAGACGTGGTCGAAGATACCTGTGACGCAGGCCAAAGGTTTGTCAAAGGTGCTTTACGCGTTCCGCGCTCGCACGTCTCGCCCGAAATTCTCCCTCGCGCTCTCCGTTCGCGCTTCGCGACTGTTCATCGCGTTCCGCATCTTTTACGCTTTTCCTGCTTGCTACACTGGCTTTTTAGCTCTGTATACGAAAGATGCAATCATATCCGTACTCTTGTTTTATGCTTGACAAGTTTTGGAGGAATTTATCAGCTTTAATAAGGCTTTTTTGTACTGGACTATTTACAAACGTTAACGGAAAAGCGGCCGGAGAGATCCTTGCTAATTTTAAGAAAATTAATATACTCAACTTCATGTCAGTTTTAATTTTTTTTCGGTTTTGTCAGGAGTAAGTACCTTCAAGTACCTCACATAAATGTTTTGGGCTTCAGCCTTCAAAAAGCCAGGTTAAAGGCTTGGTTTCAAACTACACGTAATGTGACTGATCATCGGCGAAAAAATTGTTCCGTCTATAGTGAAAACAAAAGTCAGCAATTTGCACGCAAATATATTTATATTTACAGTAAGGACACTCGAACCGTGAACACTTGACATTTTTCTGTACATTTTTTTTGACAATTAAGACATAATGGTTCTTCTTATGATGTATAGTGTTACATGTTTCGCATTTTGTAAGTGTAAAAACATTAAATACTCTTATCAAAAGGTCGAGCCCGCATTCTATAGTCACCGAAAAAATGTAAAAACAAATATCAAGTGTTCACGGTTCGAGTGTCCTCACTGTAAGTACTATGGTTAAATTCTCAGTTCCTTAAATTTTCTAGACGAGACTGAGACAATAGAGAGGATAGCTGCAAAATTTCGGGAAAGATGTGGCACACTCGTACAAAATCATTTATTCCATAGTTGACTGGTATAAGCGTCCTTTATTTCCAAAGGGCACATTCCGTAGCATGGAACTCCTAATGTTTTGGCAGTTCTCCTTTTCTGCTGCTTGCACTTGCTCACTCTTGCATCAGAAGTGAATTCGAATACAGTGTTTTCCACATCTCTCAGTCTCATCAAAGTGGTTAAACTGCCTTTTTGGGAGTCAATGTCATGTGAATCCCCATGCTTTCCACGGAAAGTACATTTTGACAGTGTATAAAGCGTTGACGAAATTGGTCAATGCATCTTTACTGGAGAAGTCCATTCTGTCAACCATTGCTTGTCCGCATTTGTCTAAACAGAAGCAAACAGACAAAAACGCCTCGAAAATTAATTAAGGGTGAATCTTGCCATTCTATTGCTTAAAATTTACCTATAAATTTTGCTAATAAAACATTAATAAAAAGTGACCAATCAAATCATTAATTACTCCTCCCCCAAATGTGCTATCCGTCATTAGGATAAATTTACCGTAGTCTATTGTTAATCCGTGAATTTGATTGGCTATATTACTGTTTTCTATCTGCTGATAGAAAACAGTTACTCATCATCATCATCGCGCATCACGTTTGAACCTGATGTAACACGATAAAACAGTTCTTTTCTACGCGTTACTTGACATTTTTTTCTTTTAATGCAATGAGACTACGGTGAATTTATACCAAAAGAATTAGACTACTCGCCCTCGTTTTCAACGAGCGATAGTCAACTCGGCGGCGCCTCGTCGACTATCTGCTCGTAGAAAACGAGGGCGAGTAGTCTAATTGTTAATTAGTAGACTAATGCAAACGCTGCAATCTGATTGGCTGAGCTACTCGTATACTATTAGCCATTAGAGTACTGTGGCTGCCGGTTGTCCACGGTTTCTTGACTTTAAAGCGGGTACGGGCGTAAACAACTGCAAATTTGCCAAGGACAGTTCGATACGTGCAACTTTGTTGAAGGGTTAAGTTCAATTATGCGTGGGAAAATCATTGGAAACCGTTATTTGCGTTAATTTCAGTTAGAATTCTACTAAAACAATTAGATCATTCACTCTCGATTTCTACCTGAGGTGATCGGCCTCAGCAACTATCACCTCATATAAATCTCGAGCTCATAATCTAATTGTTAAATAGCGCATATGTATTTACTACTACCGCAGATTTGGAATTTTAATCTCAACCTCTGTCGACTGACAAAAGAACGGTGAAAAAAGTCTTGTTCATAATCCATCAACATATTTTCGCTCAAGTGGTTGGTCCAATATGCTCCTGCTATAACTGGGCAAAATCTGAGTCATATTCCTCATTTTTAAATGATCCAGCATCCAGCATGGAAATATTTGAAGGTTACTGGCTAAAACACAATAGCTTCCATGTATTGACTTTAAAAATATGCAAAGATATATGTCCTTGGCATTATGTGCTCCTCAAAGCTCATGGTTTTCTTTGAACTTTGCTCTCAGGAAACTGTTTGCTTCTGGGAAATGATACTGCATAACACTATTCTGAGAATGCATGAGTCAAGGGTTGAAGAGGTGACTCAACTGGTAGCCTTTTCTTTAGTATTTCTCTCCATGATTCTACTCAAAGGTTTGATTACACAGGTACATGTATGAAATTAAGAGCTAGTTACACAATAATTTCACGGGCTGAACAGGGGCTTATCCTCAGCTAGAATTTCATGGGAGAACAAAGACTTGGGGTCATTTTAAAAGCACACAGATTGGCAGAAAATAAACAAAAAGCCTAAAGCCAAACAGGAAAGTACATCTGTCTGCCTGTCTGTCTCTTACAGACATTTCACAACAGAAGATCTGACAAAAACTGTGACAAGAAATGATGATACACATACCTTTGGGAATATTGCTGTTCCTGTGTATATTTCCTCAGATCCTTTATGATCAGTAGTATCTTTTTCCTTATTTTCCCTGTAGTTTCTATGTGAAAAGGAGCATATATATAACTTATCAAAATAATTGCATATTTGATTAGCAAACTCCTTCCATTCTTAAAATGCATTCTTAAAGCTTACTTTTAACCACAAAATAGTCAGTTAGCCACTACTGGTACATTTTTTCCACTCAAAGAAATTCCTGAGATTAAATAACTTTTACATACATGTAAGACATACCTGCAGGGAGATCATGGTTGTTGTATTCATCAAAACAAATATCCAATCCAAGATGAAAACAACTACCATGATTCCCTGCAGCCACATCTCAAAGAGGGAAATGGCCATTATCCACACAAACTTGTCAACAAAATTTTAAATTGAGTAAAGAGAAATAAAGGACTTTGTTAATGTATTTCTTCTGAGTTACTATCAAATCCTCTATACCTTACATTCCCTATGGATCCCATCAATAGTTATGAATTCATCATATTAATTTCACTTGAAAATTTTGACTTGGAGACCTGATGGCCAAACCAAAACAGCTGATAAACACTCAAAATTTAGATTTAAAACAAACCAGAGACTTGCTTGCAACATTCTACAACTTTGCTTCATTTATGAAAAAGATTTCCATCCCTTGCATGTTTTCAATAACACTTTAATTTCTTAATCTTTGTCCAGGTGAGCCAGTTCATGTATTTGTAAGAACCAAAAATAGACAAGTTTTCCTCACAGAATGAGACTAATAACAATAAAAATGATCAATCAAATAAAATTATTAATTATAGGCAGGTTTTTAAATCTGTTTAAATGTACTTTCTCTGCTGGAAAAAAAGATCTGATTAATTGTGTCTGAAGAAATTATAAGATGGTCTATGCTACGAAATATGGAAATAACAAGGGAATATTCTAGCCCTTTACTTACCAAAATGTTGTGATGTTTGCACACATTGACTTGGAGCACTGCATGATTAAGCATGAGAGTTGACTATGAATTAAGGTGTTTTAAGTTGTATCCTTTCCCACTTTTTTCTAACATCTTCATTTCTCCTAGAATGGCTAGCTGAAGGATAAAAACAACATTCATAATATTTCAGCTAGTCAGATTTTAACTGGAACAGTATTTATATTGCATGCCTCACTACTGCTCAAAAGGAAGACCAACCCTTTGAAACTCTGAAACTGTTGGTACTGTCAATAGAGGTCACAAAATAATGATACTATATTTATTATGAGGTCAGCTTTTGAATTTGCAATTGAAAATGACAACTAATTGGCAAGTTTGACTTTTATCAAACATTGTAACAATTTCGCCTACTAAATAAAGAAGCTAGTAAAATATGGAACCTTAACTACGTACTGTACTAGCTAAACACTAACATTTCCTTGTCAATGGCAGGAAATAAGTGCTGTTTAAGTCATGAGCCTTGAATTACATAATCTGATCTGTTATCATATTTATATCAGAAAAGAAATCACTGAGTTGAACTGTGACTAATCAGTTCTCAGGTCATTTATGAATAGGTGATCAATAACTTTTCAATTGGCTACATTATATTTTGACTAGTCAAAATATAATTAGTAATGGACAAAACACTGACAGCAATATAATCTGGTGATTCACAATAAACCAACACTTAACTTAACTATACAGATACTTCACTCAGACATAAAGAAAGAAAGAAAATAACTTGTTCAGGGTATAACACGTATATCTTGCAATCTTATGGTGCATTCCTTTGAAGTGATCTGGATCAGGATCAGTGATCCAAGATCTGTCTGGATCATGGTGCATCAAAAGAACTGGTGAATCCATGATCAGAGTGGATTCGCCGGTTACTTTGATGCACCATGATCCAGACAGATCTTGGATCACTGATCCTGATCCAGATCACCCCAAAGGAATGCAGCCTTAATAATTCATCTTAGCTGAAAAGACCTACAAATGGGAAACTGCCATTTCAATATTTAACTGGCAATTGTTAATATAGTGAGAAATTTGCATGCATGGAAGTGGAACCTCAAAGCTGATGTTTGAGAGTGATGTTTTTCTTTCCTATTATTCAGTTTTGCAAATGTCACCTAAGGTAGGCATTTGAACACCTTTCTCAGCTCAAGAGAAAGTTCAAAATGTCAAATGTCTGTTGGCAGTGCTGGGGGGGG
>JAHPZR010005188.1:0-10238 GCA_019787425.1 Platygyra sinensis
CAGGAGTGCTCAACGACTTCTTTTTCTAAAAATGATTCTTATCCATCCACGCAACAAAATAACATTAATGCAGTCACAACTGATTAATAATTAACTTTCGTGGGAAAAACAAAACCGATCCTCAGTTCCAGCAAGCTTCAGTCTCTAGGATTCACAGCCAGCAAGGAAATTTGCACAAGACTTAACTCTCAGCCAGGACAGTTTTTAAATATTTAACTGTTCCCAGCAAATAGGATTCAAAGAAGATGTTTTGCCAGCCAGCAATTGTGAGGAAATGTCCCAGTTCCCATCAAAACGGAAATTTTAGTCTAATGTAGTTTAGATAAATGAAATATAGGCTTTGTACTAAACGAATTTACAGTACTGACTTTATTTTTCTCCTTTCCGACCTTAAAAAGCCAATCTCAAGGCAAAAAGACTGTCATGGTACACTCAGTTGTATAAACAAATAGGCAGATGTCGCTACAGCAACGATTTGTTACAATGGAAATTCCTTACTTGTCATCAAATCCTGACAGTGAACATTCTTCTCCCTTGTTGAAGTGCAAGGCTACAAATCGAACTCTTCATATCGCCTCTTCTTGTGATGCATGTGAAAACTCCATCTCTTCTGGTTCTCCTTTAGGTCGTTCTTGTAGTGTTGATGTCTGCGTTTCGCTTCGAGTAAAATCGATACCATTAACAAAGTCGTACCACATGGCCTCTCTCATAACAACGTCAGTCTCTTCACCAGTTTCGTACTTGGCAAGCAGCCAGGAATGGATTGCCTTTTCCTTTTCCTTTTCCATGACCTTAATCCAACTTCTGAGAAATCGCATCTAGGGGGTTATCGGCAAAAATCGAATATAGAATGCACTGCTGTTTCAGGAAAAAAAAAACTGCACGAAAAAGCTTGAGAGTATACACGACAACGTCGAGACCCAGAATGAATAAGTACAAAAAAGTAATTGAAATTTTTGGGTTTTACGTTTTCCCGGATAACTGACAAAAAAAAGAAAATTCCAGAGCAGTATTCAAGTGTGCGTCGAAAGTGATTTGCGTTTACTTCGGTTTTGCATTGATTCACTCCGTGTTTGGGCAGCAAAACTAGCGCCACTTTTTCAACCAATGGGAAGCGAATACTGTTTACGATTTCCGCGCGATTGTTTTTTTTTTCGACACACAATTGAAAACCGCTCTAAATTCCGTAAGTGATTTTTTGATTTAAATGGCATTCAAGTTTTCTCTGAGTTGCAATGGTAGGGACTAGCAATTAAGAGAAAAATAGTCCAGCGAATAACTTGTTCCCATAGCTGCAGTTCGAGTTGAAACAGAGCTCGACATATTATGAGTTACCAAATACCAAAATAAAATCAACCTCCCGTCAACCAGTCGTCAGGCAGTCTTTTAGAAAGCAACCAAAAAAGTACTAAACAACCCTGTTTTGTAACATCTAAACAACGCTGTTTAGTAGAATATGGGATTGCAGTTTTACATGTAATTAGTTTCTTCCCTTTTTGGCGTTTTCCATTTTTGTAGGTCAACTTTCTTGCAGGTACGTGAACACACCCTATCACATCATTTTTACTTCAAAGGACATCATATAGGAACGAATGTATCGCCATTTCAACAGAAGTGCCAATTTCGTTCAGATGATCAATATCCATACAGACGTTACTTTTAGCTTTCCTCACCCAACTCAGCTATCTTTATCCAGTCATGTTTAAACCACTTGGTTGGCGACCTTCATCAAGAATATGTTCCGTTCAGCTGAAAACGTCCTCGCTTCCACCTGTATTGCAAAGAGACAACTTTCAACGCTCCCTTTCTTGTTAGATAAACACACATTTCGAACCAGAAATGCAGAGTTTTGCAAGATCTTAAGACGTCACAAGCACATCCAGAGAAGTCGGCAAAAAGTGTAGAGTTTTGCAAGATCTTCAGACGTCACAAACACAAACACACTGGTGGGCACAATGCTATAACCTACAGAAACTTTCAAAAATTTAATCGAATAAATTTTCGGAATGATATTGCATCTCATTGTTGGGATCACATATACAATTCAACTGATCCCAATCAAATGTGGCTCCAATGGAAATGCTCGTTTCTATCTATTGTTAACAAGCATGCTCCCTTGAGGACAATGCGTGTTCGCGCGCGTAGTTCCCCATGGATTACATCTGAGCTTAAGAAACGAATGCATGATCGGGATATTCTAAAGATTAAAGCAAGTAAATCGAATGATTCAAATGACTGGTCACTTTTTAAAAAACAACGCAATAAAGTAAATAGCGAAATCAGATTAGCCAAGCAAGCCTATTATCAAAATAGTTTTAACAAACATACGGGCGATTCTAAAAAGACCTGGCAGACTATTAATGAACTAACTTCGCGAAAATCTGGGAAAAAATCGGTGACATCTCTGAAAGTAAATGGAGTATCAATAACAAATCCAACTGTGCTGTCGAATCAATTTAATAATCACTTTGCTACTATCGGTCCAGAACTTGCTAGCAATATTGATTTCTCAAATAGTGATGGTTATCAAAAGTACCTCACTGGCACAGATAAACGGTTTCAGCTCCATCCGACCAGTACAAATAAAGTTCTCTCACCTTTGAATCGTCTAAACAAGTCAAAGGCAGCTGGCCTTGACAAGATATCTGCTAGGCTCATTCGGAAATGTGCAGATCTCATTTGTATTCCTATCCGTGATATTTTTAACCAGTCGATAAGTCAAGGCATCTTTCCGGATGACTGGAAATGCGCAAAGGTCACCCCACTTTTTAAACAAGGCGATCGGGACGACTTAAACAATTATCGTCCAATTTCGGTGATTTCAGTTATGGCCAAGGTCTTTGAAAGAATTGTCTATGATCAATTATATGCCTATCTAGAAGAGCACAATATAATCTGTAAATATCAATCAGGCTTTCGCGCTATTCACTCAACTGTCACGGCTCTCCTTGAGGCCACGGACACTTGGGCGTACAATATTGACCGCGGTAAAATCAACGCCGTTGTTTTCTTAGATCTAAAAAAGGCCTTCGACACAGTTCACCATGAGATTCTTTTATCAAAATTAAGCAATTACGGCATATATGGTAACGCGCACCAATGGTTTAAGTCGTATTTAGAGAATCGTACTCAAATGTGCTCCATCAATGGATCGCTCTCTCAAAGCTGTTTATTAAGTTGCGGTGTACCCCAGGGGACGATTTTAGGTCCATTATTATTTCTGTTATACATCAACGATCTTCCAAACTGTCTTTCAAATTGTGAGCCGAGGATGTACGCTGACGACACCCACCTTACGTACGCAAGTGATAATGTAGACAATATTCAGTTGCATCTAAATCAAGATTTAGAAAATGTTCACAATTGGCTGAGAGCAAACAAACTTACTCTAAATATGACTAAAACCGAATTTATGCTTATCGGATCTAGGCAGAGGCTAAGTACTCTCACAGAGTCCCCGACATTTGCAATTAATGATTTTGAAGTTAGCCAGGTCACTACTGCAAAATCACTTGGAGTGACCATCGATGACAGACTTGATTGGAATGGCCATATCGAGAAAGTAACAAAGAAAGTCGCTTCTGGTATTGGGGCCATAAAACAAATAAGGCACCTTGTCCCTCAGGCGACCTTACAACTAACATATCAAGCTTTAATACAGCCACACTTTGATTATTGCAACATTGTTTGGGGAAACTGTGGGATAACCTTACGGAATAAGGTTCAAAAGCTACAAAACAGAGCAGCCCGTGTTTTGACCTACTCAAGCTATGACGTAGATGCTGGTCACCTTTTCAAATTTCTAGGGTGGAAAAATCTAGCTTGCCAGCAACAATTTCAAAGAGCTACGATGGTTTACAGGTCTCTGCACGGGTTGGCTCCAAACTATCTTAGTTCTAGATTTGAAAGGCGAGAAGTCGCATATAACCTAAGGGACTCTGAAAATAAACTTAATGTTCCATTACCGCGCACAAACTATTACAAAAACAGCTTCAGCTATAGTGGCGCCATTCTCTGGAACAGTCTTCCTTGTAACTTAAGGGAAGCAGAGTCCCTTGGGCAATTTAAACGATTACTCAAAGAACTGTAAGGCACGGCATTCGTGGAAAGCAGCTTTTTATTTAAATATTTTTATTATATTTAAATATTTTTATTATATTAGTATTAGGTATTTTTAAAGCTGACGAATTTTGTACCGTGGATAAATAAAGATTTACTATCCACACAAGTGCAGAGTTTTGCAAGATCTTAAAGATGTTACAATCACATCCACAGGACGCAAGAAGTGTAGAGTTTTGCAAGGCCTTAAGACGTCACCAACACATCCACACAAGTGCAGAGTTTTGCAAGATCTTAAAACGTCACAAACACATCCACAGAGGGCAAAAAGTGTAGAGTGTTGCAAGATCTTAAGACGTCACAAACACATCCACAGAAGGCAAGAAGTGTAGAGTTTTGCAAGATCTTAAGACATCACAAACACATCCACCCAAGTGCAGAGTTTTGAAAGATCTTAAGACGTCACAAACACATCCACAGAAGGCAAGAAGTGTAGAGTTTTGCAAGATCTTAAGACATCACAAACACATCCACCCAAGTGCAGAGTTTTGAAAGATCTTAAGAGGTCACAAACACATCCACAGAAGGCAAGAAGTGTAGAGTTTTGCAAGATCTTAAGACATCACAAACACATCCACACAAGTGCAGAGTTTTGAAAGATCTTAAGACGTCACAAACACATCCACAGGATGCAAGAAGTGTAGAGTTTTGCAAGATCTTAAGACATCACAAACACATCCACACAAGTGCAGAGTTTTGAAAGATCTTAAGAGGCCACAAATACATCCACAGAAGGCAAGAAGTGTAGAGTTTTGCAAGATCTTAAGACATCACAAACACATCCACACAAGTGCAGAGTTTTGAAAGATCTTAAGACGTCACAAACACATCCACACAAGTGCAGAGTTTTGAAAGATCTTAAGACGTCAAAAACACATCCACACAAGTGCGGAGTTTTGCAAGATCTTAAGACGTCACAAACACATCCACACAAGTGCGGAGTTTTGCAAGATCTTAAGACGTCACAAACACATCCACACAAGTGCAGAGTTTTGCAAGATCTTAAGAGGTCACAAACACATCCACAGGATGCAAGAAGTGTAGAGTTTTGCAAGATCTTAAGACATCACAAACACATCCACACAAGTGCAGAGTTTTGAAAGATCTTAAGAGGCCACAAATACATCCACAGAAGGCAAGAAGTGTAGAGTTTTGCAAGATCTTAAGACATCACAAACACATCCACACAAGTGCAGAGTTTTGAAAGATCTTAAGACGTCACAAACACATCCACACAAGTGCAGAGTTTTGAAAGATCTTAAGACGTCACAAACACATCCACACAAGTGCGGAGTTTTGCAAGATCTTAAGACGTCACAAACACATCCACACAAGTGCAGAGTTTTGCAAGATCTTAAGAGGTCACAAACACATCCACAGGAGGCAAGAAGTGTAGAGTTTTGCAAGATCTTAAGACGTCACAAACACATCCACAGAAGGCAAGAAGTGTAGAGTTTTGCAAGATCTTAAGACATCACAAACACATCCACCCAAGTGCAGAGTTTTGAAAGATCTTAAGAGGTCACAAACACATCCACAGAAGGCAAGAAGTGTAGAGTTTTGCAAGATCTTAAGACATCACAAACACATCCACACAAGTGCAGAGTTTTGAAAGATCTTAAGACATCACAAACACATCCACACAAGTGCAGAGTTTTGAAAGATCTTAAGACGTCACAAACACATCCACACAAGTGCGGAGTTTTGCAAGATCTTAAGATGTCACAAACACATCCACAGAAGGTAAGAAGTGCAGAGTTTTGAAAGATCTTAAGACATCACAAACACATCCACACAAGTGCGGAGTTTTGCAAGATCTTAAGACGTCACAAACACATCCACAGAAGGCAAGAAGTGTCAATCTTGTCCCGGTATTACCTGAATTTTGACACTGCTACGTTTTCGGACGAAGTGTAAAATCAAAGAAAACAACAGCTCATAAGTTCAGATAATAAAATACCGTTCTCTTAAAGTTTCCACCAAATTACCATTGTTCTAAAAAATCCGAACACAATGGAACTGCTCCATTTTCAATAAATCTCCTCTCATCTAGGCCAAAAATGATATAGCGAAAAACAAAACAACGACATTCCGAGACAGTTTTGCTTAAATGTCCTGGTCTGTCGGTCTGCCCATGTATGTTAAGCACACATTCATTTGACCTGTTCGCGACACGATCGATGAGAATGCTTGTGCATGGTATTTGATTTAAATCCAAATACTCACTAAGTGTATATAAGCTTACTAGATGTAGTAGTAAACCATCTAAAGTAGACGGCACGCATCAGTATAAATTTCTCAAAGACGATACTATTCCTGATAGTATTACGATGACATACAACAGCATACAAGACTGACATACCTCAGTTAATGGTCAATAAATGGTCTTTAGCTGCATACAGGTAGCGTCACACGACCTTTCGTCACACGAAGCGATTCTGGCGATTGCTGAAACAAAAATTTTAACATCTAAATAAGTAAATCAGGAATTTTCGAAAGGTGTTAAACAACAAAGAAGATCTGGTTGTCTAATCTCTAAGCACAGAAACAAGATAATGCACCATTACATAGAATTAACTGTTATCTAACTTGGTCAGAACAATAACGGCAAACTCAGAATAGTAGAGCAGGTCAGAAAATACACAGCTACCAGACAAGAGAAAGCATAGGAAACTTACCTTGTTGGAATAAAATCAATTCTCTTATCAAGAAACTATTTCCAAACTCTTTAGAACGATGTAGTCAAAAGCGTTTGCTGGGACGTTACCGCGCCTACAATAGCAATGTTTTTGACCGCTCGGCTGTCACACAGGGGTCGATAACTGTGTAATATGACGCCGCGCATGCCTAGATAGACGTATCCTAAGTAAATATATCACTAGGCCGCACACCGAGTCCATTCTTCGCGCACGATGCCTTCAGTTGATGAATGCGTGCTTACAGCTGTAATTTCCCGAGACTAATTTTCCAGAGTGGCGGCCGGTAATCAATCAAGTCTACCAGTGAAAACCTCACATCACAACTTACCAGTTAGATTAATTCCGAAAATGAGCATTTTCCAGCAAGGATGAGATTTCGAGATTAAACTAGTAAGCATGCACTTGTTTTGAAGCAGCCTCCCAGCAAGTTCCATGCCAGCGCATTAGAATCCCAGCCAGCGCACTGAGTCCTGCGGAGCGGATATTTTGTATATCGGCTCCGGTGAGCACTCCTGTAAAGACCAAAATTTTTGTTCCGTGCAGTAACACACGTGTTGACTGATCGGATAGCAGCACTGCAATGGCCAGATAAGCATGCGCATGCTTCTCATGTAACTCCGTAGTGACTCGGACTGATGACGAGGTAGAATTCATCACAAACTATGTGGAGACAACAGCTGGAGTACTGAGCACGTGCAAAGACGTGGCAGACATGAAGCTTGCACGAGGTGTACCATACGAGCCCCACCTGCTGTCCCAAGGGGCTGACGGAAAAACGCAGTATGTTCTTCTTCACAAAACCCCAGATGTGATCTACGCCCCCTCCACTGTCGTTAACCACAACGGAATGAACATGGAAGGAAAGTTTTCGTCGTACAAGTGGAAGGTTCCATGTTTTCCAACCAACACCACTCAACGATGTCTGTTACGGATAAGGTAAGAAAAGAACAATATCAATAACTCCTCTCTTTAGTCTCGTCTTCTTCAATACATGAATCCTCTCAGTTCCTTTCATTTAATTTCAACATCAGCATAATGCATGCATCTTTGGCTGGCCATTTGTTGATACTGTTTACATGTTCATCCATTGACATAGGAAAGAGAAATTATATTTAGATTAATACCAAGTAGCATACAAGGTCGGTTAACATATGAACAAGTTGATGACAGCTCGCCACTTTAGAACTAGAAGAGAGCTGAGGAGAGTTGCTTCAGTGTGGGAGCGTTACTGAGCAGAAAATGAGAAGCCATGTTATCACCGTTAACGATCCCACAAACGATTGCAAGGTGACACTCACCACAGGTTTCTTCTCGTCCAAAATAACTTTGCCTTTTATTATGACTGACTGAGTTTAACGAGGGGGGCACTGGGATTTTCGGTTTTGCGGTTTTGGATATTTTTTTGATCGGTTTTTCGGTTTTTGTGTCAAAAGACTTCGGTTTTTCGGTTTTGGTGTTCAATGCGGTTTGCGGATTTTTCGTTTTTTAGCATCTGGTTTTCGGTTTTCGTAGAAAATACTAGCGGTTTTTCGGTTTTGGTACCCGATGTGGTTTTTGGTTTTTCCTATTTTTTTTTTTCCTGTTTGGACCTATTTGAGTTCCGCTCTCTCTTTGATTAAACGGCAATTGATCTCGAATAAACGCCTCTCAATGTTATTGAGAGGAATGCGTGACAAACTGGATGTCGCGGTAGGGGATCACGCGCCTTGAATGACAATACAATAAAATACAATAGTTTATTCACGTTTCCGAGACTTTGACCTCGCAGACCAGGGCGATCATTTGGTCAGTTTGCGAGCTATGGCTTCCAACGTGCCTCCCGCGCTAGCAGCGGAAGAAGTAATTGTGGATTGTGTTGCGTTTTTTTACGAGGAGGGGAAAGGCGGCGAGAATTTTCGAAAAAAAAAAAGTTTAGATGTAAAGTGAAAAGGGAAGAGAGAAGCCTGCAGCAGCTTAAGAAGAGTGTTTGGTAAGTCAATCGAATCACAACAAGCAATACCATTTTGACCATTATTTACATTACCATAGCTTAACCTATTCATAAAGCTCGCTTTGGACGATACAGACTTAAAGCTTTAAGTCCTTAATAGCCGTAATAGAGGCTAATACGTTGAGACTACGCAATATCTAAAACCATACGAGATCGAAGAAACTCTGTCCGCAGGTTAATCAAACACATTGCTGGTCATATTGGTAATTTAAAACCTTTACGTGACCAATATCTCAAATGATGGTAGGCCAAACACGACTCCTACGGTTCGTGGCATTTGTACATTTGCCGTTTATTTTTCGGTCTTTCGACCTTTTTGTAGCTTCACTCTTGTTTATGAAGGGCATTTCGTATTGTGTTATAAGGAGAAAAACTCCATTACCAGCTGCGTTTCGGAAAATGAGCCTGTTTTTCGGTAAATTAGTCTAGGCTCGAGAGAGCGGCAGAAATAAAGCCTGTGATTTAAGCAGATGCGAAAACATATTTACGAAGGCTTCAGAGAAGTCCCTGTCATTCACAAATACTTTGATGCAAAGAGTTAGGTTATATAAGCAAAGCAGATGGTCAGTTCTTTGGAAACCAAAATATTAGCTCAGCATTGAAAATTTAGTAGGAATGTTAGTCGTTAGCATGCAGTTAGAAAATTATCGTGTGTTTGATATCACTTGAGCGCATGATATGCACATGTCTATATGAATTGTTTAATGTTCTGCTGAGGGAAATAAAGAAAAGTTCAGAAGTTGACAATTAACTAAATTTGCAGATCAGTATGAAATTTGCTGTTCAGTTTAATTTAACCCAGCCAAGTAGTAGTCATGTAAAAAACTTTTGATATACTCCATTTATTGCAACTGACAACTTAACACCATCTGTTGCCAAAATTAAGACATCAGATTATGTAGCACTCAGCACGCAGAGGCTAGGGACAAAGAGTTCTCCTCAAGGTGGCATATTAGCCAGCAGCAAATATGTAGCTATCTTGAGTGCTACAAGTAATTGGACCAACTGAAGTGGAGCAAAATTCAGAGAATAATCACGAGGTATAGTTTCAAAATCGGACAATATAATGCAAATATGTAATTTGAAATATTTACAAGCAAAATTACTCCCTAAATTGTACCACACAAGGTCCAACAATTACTACAATTAATTATTGATTTAAATCTTGAATGAATTACTTTTATATTCTTTTGAGGGGTTTTAGTGTTTTTGGGTTAGCCAAAAATAGTTTCACAGTTGTGTGTGAATCATATATACATCCAAACAATTAAATTAGAGATTTTCTGCCTTTTTTGACAAATTCTTGAATAAAGTTTTTTTTCTCTCTACATTGTGATCACCCTTTAATTTTTACCATGATTACCACAGACATGACAGACACCTTTCAAAATTCCCTGACTTTTTGCTGATGAAGAGCACTTCACTGAGAA
>JAHPZR010005189.1:0-30000 GCA_019787425.1 Platygyra sinensis
CATCATCAGAGAGATCAACTCTGATATGCCTATCTATATATAAACAGAACAAATGCTGGAAAAAATCAAATGCCCCGAGCGGGATTCGAACCCACGACACCCCGATCTCATGGAAGGTGCTCTAACCACTGAGCTACCGAGGCAACCACAATGGAGTGAGTCGAATATAAGCTACAAAGGAACATAGATTACCAGACATTTGCTCCCAGGCCTCTCGGACTGGGAATTACTTCTGTTGATCGTCGAGACAATGCTCATCGGACCAGATGTTGTAGATCATACACATTAAATGTAACACGGCATATTTCGAACAATGTTCATCATCAGAGAGATCAACTCTGATATGCCTATCTATATATACAACAGAACAAATGCTGGAAAAAATCAAATGCCCCGAGCGGGATTCGAACCCACGACACCCGATCTCATGGAGGTGCTCTACCACTGAGCTACCGAGGCATACCAAATGGAGTGAGTGAATATAAGCTACAAAGGACATAGATTACCAGACATCTGCTCCAGGAGCATTCATCTGCATCCAGAAGTAATTCCCAGTCCGAGAGGCCTGGGAGCAAATGTCTGGTAATCTATGTTCCTTTGTAGCTTATATTCGACTCACTCCATTGTGGTTGCCTCGGTAGCTCAGTGGTTAGAGCACCTTCCATGAGATCGGGGTGTCGTGGGTTCGAATCCCGCTCGGGGCATTTGATTTTTTCCAGCATTTGTTCTGTTTATATATAGATAGGCATATCAGAGTTGATCTCTCTGATGATGAACATTGTTCGAAATATGCCGTGTTACATTTAGTATATCACATGTAACTGTAAACTGTAGAGGAAAAAACCAATGAACCATTTTTTTTTGCCAAATTTTGCGATTGAGATAATCATACTTGTAAATAGTACAGTACTATGTATTATTTTTTTAAGTGTAATGATGACCATAGAGAGTGTCTGTTGTGTGGTTATGCAAAATTTGCCATGTTATTATTTTTAGCATCATTTCTAAAATTATTTCATTTGCTCTTATTGCAGAGGGATGCAGATGTTGACATGGATATTCAAAATTATGTCCAGCCCCAAATTGTAATTGTTGGAGATTTATATGATATGGACCTACTGTACATAGTGACTGAGGGAAGCATAATTTGCCAGCTCACACAACTGAAGACATTAGATGCTGTCCTGGGTTTGCTTGGTATTGTACACCCAATGCAACACAATGTTGACTTTTCTAGAGCAGGCATTGCTTGAAATTGGGTGGGGGCAGACACTTGTCACTGTTTCCTCCTTTTTCAACACTCTGGCAAATGCCTGAGTCAGTTCGTGCTGAACGCTTAGTTTTTAAGAACAGAAAATACATGTAGTTTTGAAAATTGCACACAAGAAACAAAGTATGATCATTATTTTGTCACATTCCACAGGCAGAATACTTGATCTGGCACTCAAGGACAATGCGCTTCCACATGTACATGAGCAGAAACTTTTCTTTTGCTTTTGTACAATTTTGATCTTTTTTTTCTGTTCTTAAAAAAATTAATGTCGAATTTGAGTCTTAGCAAATGTCTAAAAAGTTATTTTAGACATTTGCCAAGTCATTTAAAAGGAGATTGCAGTCACAAGTTTCCCTCCTGCCCAATTTCCACCGATGCTTTTTCCCTATAGAAACATCACAGTTATCAAGATTTACTGAAGAGTGTGAGAGGGGAAAATATGTTGCATCAGGAAATACATTGTTATAAAATTTTGCATTTTTTTTCATGTAAGTATATCAGAAGTCTTCAAAGCTGTATATAATTCCCCTTGATTGTTTCGCTGTTTGAAAAAGGTATGTACAAGAACCAAATAAATGAGTGTTTGAAAGCTGCAAGTTGACTTTAGTCTCTTTATTTGCCAATAAGGGAAGAAATTTGCAGACATAGGAAAAGGCATTTAACTTGTGAAATGGCTCAACATGGAGCTGAATTGGCTCTATTTTGAGGGGTCATTTGCAAGAGGGCTAAAATTTGACAGGGCTGTTTTGGCCACTGTAAATTCCAAAACGGCACTAATGTTTTCCATATCGACCCTCGCATGGTCTAATTTGGTCCCAATTTAAGGGTCGATTTAGCCCCTAAAAAAGGTACTGAAACAGCCCCATTTCAGTGAGGCCGAATTGGCCCCTAAGCAGTACCAATCTGGACTCATTCGTTTCGGCCCCATTTTTTGGGCCAAATCAGCTCTTTTAATTTTACAGTGTATTCCACCCAGTGACTCGACAAGCCATGCGGGGGACTACCACACCCGCGGCTGCCGCACTAAACCTTCGAAGCAATTATGTTCGCACAAAGACGGATTCCCGCCTGATGCCGGATGTTCTTGCAGGATCGCGTGTTTTGAACTTCGTTGAGAGTTTTGTTTATTTTTAGACATTGAGATTCCCGCCATTTTTGCTTCAGTAGCCAATCAGATTATGGCTTTCGTTCGTGGATTGGTGCGAGTGCAGTGTGGACCAGGATATACTGAAAGATCAAAAGGAAAGAATCTTTTATCGAAAACAGTACTGGCGTGTTTGTGCTGTTTGTTCAAAAATATGAAAACAGCGGCTTATTAAAGAATTGCGAGTATATCGATATGTTAGAGAAGGTTTTTTTTTGCTGTTTCTATTTTTTATCTACGCCTTTACTTTCAGTTGACTATCTAGTTTGTACTGATTAAGGTGGGACAACCTAAAATTCTGAAAAAAAAAAATCAACAAAGTTTGGTTTTTCACGGAATTTGAATGTCAAGATAATGAAGTTTTATTTTGACAATTTCTGTTGCCACAAGTTTAAAGGTCGTTTTCTGAAAACGAGTTATTTTTGCCGTCGAGAGAAGATATTTTGAGAAGGATTTGGCCAATTGAACTGAAATTTTCAGGATTTGTTGTTCTGAGTAAGTTCTGTAGGATGAACATAGAACTTTTCTATTCATTGCATGTTGTCGAAGCTATGCATTGAAACGTATGCTGGACTTTCTGTATCAGGTTTAACGGGTCATCATTTCATGTGTTTATAACTTTTCCCAAATCTCTATGCTTATCACAGTAAGCTATGTCTTCTTTTGAAAACTGTAAACATGATTCCTTTTGATCAGTTCTTGCAGGAGTTATTTTTTCTCAAGTAAGCCCTGGCATAGAACAGCAGGTGACAGATTAATTCAGCCGGTGTCAGGTTTCAACTCAGTTCTAGGGCACAAAAGTATTTTTCCATAATTTTTTGGTCTTTAAGCTCTCTAAAAATGTATACTTCGCCATGGTGTGGAATTAAATCTTAGCCACGAAAACAAGTTTAAAAACTGGTGTGTTTTTAGGTTAAGTCCCTCCTTAAATTAGTTCAAAACTATTGGTTTATCCCGTGGACTCTTTTTTCCTGGTGTGTCTCGAGTTCTAGTCGCACCCTGATCTGTGGTGCGAAACAGTCAAAATTCTACACAACACGAAGATGCACTCCAAAGGTCAACCCGTCATCGAGAGGGACGTCAAAAAGACAAGGTAACGGGATTATTGACAGCATGAAGGAGCGACATAGTCGACATAGCCACGGGAATCGATAAGCCTCACGGCACATTATCACTAGCCTGTGCAGCAAGCGTTTCCGTACAACGAAGAAATTCTACCGCATTCTGACCGCGCGAGAATTGGGATGGAACAAAAAAATCGACGAAGCGAGAGGTACTGGGGTGAGTTCCTCAGTTCGCTTGTCCCACCACTAGCCACACGCCCTCGACTCTCGCACAAGTCAAAGTCAAAAAGCAAAGTCTCTTTCTTCAATCTACTTCTTAAACTGTTAAAAGAATACACACCTAAAACTGCTTTGAGTATAAAATGCAGTCATAATACGTAAAACAATAAATAGTGGCTCGTTAGAAAGGTACTAAATAAAAAAAAGTCAGTTGAAAAAAGAAGTGGGAAGCCACGAACATAGCATCTTGGTTCTAACCAAGCTGAATCTGATAGAAACGAGCTCCGTTATTTGGCCGCTATCCAGCCATCTCGACAGGCATGGTCAGCAATTCATAAGGTCAGTAAGCCGGTGTACATAAGGGTTTTTAAAGTTTAACTTTCTTGGCATAGTGCTCAAAGTCTCTCTTGTTCAATTTGTAAGCCCAGTGTTGAAGAGTTTGCCGTACTACAGGTGACACGGCATAATTATCATAAGCACAACCACTTCGAACGATCTTTGAAATGAGGTTGTTTCTCCATCGTCCCTTGTCTCCAGCACATTTCTTCCATCGATCCACTTGTCGTCTGTCATCTTCTGTTCGGCGACCAAGATAAAATCTGCAATACCTAAACATGAATCAACACATTATAATTTAAACCTTTGACGCTCTCCCAATGATACTAACAAGTCTGCATATGAGCCAAGTGGCTCACCAAGCCAGAGCTTATCCTGGTTTCTGTAGCATGAAGCGACTAGGAGTATTTCTACTCCCCCCTGGATGGGATGCTAGTCCATCACAGGGTTACCCCCAGCATTAAATTCGCCGGTACCCATTTATACACCTGGGTGGAGAGAGGTGCTGTGAGAGTTAAGTGTCTTGCGTAAGAACACGACATAAAGTTCCCGGCCAGAGGCCCGTTTCTCGAAAGACCCGGTAACTTAACGGGCCCGAAATCATATTTCGAAATCAAAGTCTTGAGAAAGTAGAGTGTGTTCTGACTTCTAATCAAGTTCATTTTGTTTATTTAGCTGATAACTTTCCTGTACAATGTCAAAACTTTGAAACTCCCATCCGGAATGGAAAACAAAACAACTTAACGGGCCCGGTAATTACCGGGAGCTTCGAGAAACGGGCCCCAGGGCTCGAACCCTGAGCGGTCGCCCCGGAGTCGAGGGCACTAACCACGAGGCCACTATGCCTCATACCTTGATATTTAGTTCCATGTGAATTTGAACTGTTACATCTAAATATCAAATTAATGAAGATGGAGTCACACTATATAATTGATTATGTTTTCGATTTTTGCAACTTGTCTGACCTAAAATGTATCAAACATTTTTGATAAAAACTTGTGTGTTGTGTGAAACCTAAAAGTTTAAGGGTAAATGGAGAGTGCAGAGACAGCCAAATTAGGTAACTGTCTCAACAGAAGTACCAATAATTTGACAAATTTAGTTTTTCCACTGCCATTTCAAAAAATGCTTCACCAAGAGAGTACCTGTGCGATTGAGATCATGCCATCAACTTAAAGTCTACAAGCCCAGCATAGATACACAAAGAAGTTGATGCTATTTTACATAGTTTGCACTTCAACAAAATTTTTCCTTCTGATGTGCATGTGCATGCATTCTGAAAGAACCCATTACTGAACTTTCTCGATGGTGACTTATTTCAGATAAGATGGAATTCTCCCTTGCAGAAAGGCCGAATGCACTCTTATATGATTCGCATCTAAGGAGACACTCTTGAGTCCCACCAACAAGTAGCAAAGATTGAGTTAGCTAGTAAAATGATCTTGTGCAGAGGAGTCTGGTAGCTTCATAGTTAATTTAGGTGACCAGCTACTGAATATATTTTTAATCAACGCTTTAGGTATTTTATAGTACAAATAAACCTTGTTGTTGTTGTTGTTCTTGTTGAGGTGCCAAGGATGTGCTCCAAAAACTATGCCTGGCATGAATCAAAACCAACTTACGCTGTAGCTGCTTACTTCACTTTCTAAATGTAAGCCAGAGAAAAAATGGCAACTCACCATTGAAACCAACCATAGGGGTCTTGCTTGTGAATCCAGCCAGATGATTCCCACATTTCCAAGCTACCTCCACATTTTCACTTTATATGTGTTGACCTCATTGTGATACACAGATGAAGTCACCTGGGTCTTAATATTGAGTCCCTTGAACCAGTCAGAAGGAAATTCCTTGTATACTTCAACCGAATACTTCTTCTCTGAAAAATAAAATGTTTTCAAGATTTCTTAGTTAATTTTTGCACTCTAAGTTTTCAGCAAAGTTTTAAATCTGTAAGGCACTATTGATAACCACCAGGAAACAGGGCTATACACAGTGTCTCTTCTTGTTATTGGTTATTACCATTTAAATTTGATTCTATGCTGGCGCACTTATTTACTGTTTAAGTACCCTTCCGTCCCGGACGGCTCGCTCTGGAGTCCCGAGTGCACTAAACCATGAAGGCCACCGTGCCTACCGAAATAGGCGGTTGCCTTACTAATAAATACACATTCGAAGAGGGGCACTTATTTGAAAGGGGGTGCTTATTGGAAGGGGTGGCAATAATTTATAGGTAAATTATATTGTTTAGCTACAAGAAGACTCACTGGTGAACAGAAAACAAACCAGCTCACTGAAAAAGTGACCCACTCCCCCTCCGCCCTCTCCCAACTGGGTGGTCACAAGCGTGGGAGCTAGCATATCATTTAACAACGAGTAGTCCGCCTATACACCTCAGTATATAATATAGCTGCTTTTTTTTATGGGGGGGGGGATGGGAGGGGAGGGGGGGAGGAGATGAGCATGGCCATGACAAATCTCAGAACAACTTTCAAATGTTGGGTTTGTTACTAAAGAGGATACCAGTGATAAAAAGTTGCCAAATTTTGTATTAATACAGGCACAGTTACCTTGATTGATTTATTTTAAGTTACTAAGTAAGCTTTTTTCATAACTGGTAGATTAAACTGCAATGAGTAATCAATGAACAATCATAATATTTGAGAAATAAATTGATGATAGCAAGAGTAATTTATAGACAATTTATTGGACTGCGTGATAATTCAGAGATACTCCATCCAACATCAGTCTTAAGGGCCCTTATCTGCAGCCATTTCCCAGTACTAGGATCATACAAGAACCTAGAAGACCCCAAACAATGCCTGTTAGGTATCCTGTTGTGAAGGTCCTGTAGGATCCTATTCAAAAACCTACATAGGGTCCTATCCAGGGCCCTGGAAAGGTCATTAAAAATTGCCGTAGAGATGCTGCACAAGATCAAGGCACCACAAGGATCTTGTAGAGATCTTTCAAAGGGTCTCTGAGGGTACTCGGCAAGAAAAAGCTGAAGTAATTGTGAAGAACAGTTCCAAAACAACCTTTTGGCTGTCTGTCGGCCATCTGTCAGCTGTCCATTGGTCGTCTGCAGCGATAGTTGGCAGTTTGTCGCTGACAGAAAGCCAACTGTCTGCCAACTATTGGTGATCTGTTGATAACATTGCTGTAAGTTGTGGTAGCATGCAACACTTACCTGATGTTGTTTCTCCATACTGTGCCCAAAGATATCATAAATGAATACAAAGGTACGTTCTTTTCAATTTTGGTAATTAATCACTGCTTAGACTAGTGTCAGGCTGCAGAGAATGACCACAGGTGGCCCAAGCTCTCGTTGTGAGGAGTTTTATTTTTTTAATCTTGCTGTCGTGAACATTTCATGGCATAGTTATCGCCGTCGTCTACTGTTACATAACGACCAAGTTTCATTACGTGAAACTTGACTCTGGTTTATAGAGAGTAAAATACATGAAAGCTGTAAATTAGTAAAAGCAAAGTTAAACCACAATCATCAAAGTTGTGATTGTGCAGCAAGAAGCTGCACTCCGAGCGAGGTTTACCATATTTACTTGGCGAGCAGCCAATGACGCCAATTTCATGCCAGACCACTTTTAAATTGATGCAGTTTCACTGTTTACACGACAATGAAACAGTATAGTTTTGAAAAGCGCTCTCACTTTTGAAAGCGTTTAAAACGACCCGGTTCTGATAACGAGCTCGACTGGCACCGTGTAAATGAAAGGTGTAACCGCATCAAAACGGATGCAGTTACAAATGAAACCGCGTCCATGTAAACAGTGCCTAAGTGTGTTGCATAAAACAACGTAAAACCTAGTGAATTCAGTTTGTAAAAATGATTTTGGCCACTACTCGTGAAGTAATGGTGAGTTGATCGACAATGTTTATGTGAAGTACATGTATGCCCAGAATCTTGTGGCAAGTTAAAACAGTAATCTGGTAATTTTCCTGAGGGTGGGGGCATTTGAATAGCTTTTCGGCCCCAGGAGGGAGGCATTTGAACAAAAATTTTCCAAAAATTCAAATGCCCGGGGGGCTGCCCGTGGGGATGTTGAGGCTTTGATTGACTGGTACATAAGAATGAAATAAGTCTGGGTTGATACCTGTGACGCTTGAATAAATCGATCGAAAGTACGTTCCTCCAAAGCTTCCAGCTTGGAGAACTTCTTTTGGCGTCATAGTCGGCTTGAAATCTGGAAAATCGGCGAATACCAACTTTCCATGCTTGTCACGTTTTGGCACCGAGGTTTTTGTTGAAGATGTCGGCTCATCTTCGGAAGTCTCCTTTGACTTTTCGTTGGTCGTAGTTTTTCGTCTTTTACTCGACTTTTCTTTCACATGCATAACAGATGATGCTCGTTTTGGTGCCATAGAGAATCTGAAACGAGGAACCAAGACCAAACCGGAGCAGAAAATTGAGACTTGGCTCTTGACTTGACTAACAGCCACACCGCCACCGCAGACATTACATAACTTCCTATGTAGCCAAGCCGGAAAAGCTACCTGGTGTAGCTTGGGAGCAAGCACTGGTAAACCATGCGGTAAACTAAAGCCTGCTAAAACCAGGAGCCCTGATTATGGATCCTGGGTAAACTGAACGGCTTATTCTAAGCTATTTATCAACTTGAAACTGAATGTCTAATTCTAAGCTAGCCTCTTCCAGGCGTTCAGTCCGTTCGGTTTGTTGGGGCCCAGAGCAAAGAACAGCGCGCGAAATGATGAAAAAGCGTAGTGACTAATTTATATGACGTATCTAGCAGCAAAAGCTTCCGCTGATTGATATTAAACTGGCAGGCTCAAAAATTTCAAGATGGCGTCCGGAGCGCGGTCTGGCGCACGGTTATTCTTCAGAATATCATCTTCTCCGTGCTGCCTTTCAAGAACTAACAAGCTTACCACTAACACTTCAAGATACCTGTGGAGGTATCGGCCAGCTAGTGCGGTTAATGCGGTAGGGATCATTTTATACTCTTTTGCAGAATCGTAGAAGAGCAGCTGAGCTGATTGATCAAAATTATATTGGCAAGTGCATGTGGCCAGAATAATCTGTTTATTTAGTTAGACAATTATTTTTTTAAAGGTTTTTGCCTAAAAGGTATTACACAGATGAAAAAACTTCACGTTTTTCGGAGGCATCCCCCTTTTCAAGGGTAAACGAGGTAAGCTACATATACACCTGTAAGCTTAATTCTATTCCCCCAGCTGTAGATCAGATATACATGTATACATGATCATTATTGTTACTTTCTATAATTTAGTTTATTTTATAGGGCCTCTAAGGATATCAGTTTTTCCAGTTTCCTGTTTAAAACTGAAGGAGTTACCCTATTAAAATAAAGGTTTCTATCTGTCTAGACACTTAGCGGTAGTTTAAGTCTGCCATATGCGCGAGAATTGTTTCATGTGTGTTTTTGGACATACACTTGCCATCTGTTAAGTATTAGACTTCAATGTAAGTTACATGTATATGTTGCAGTTAATTTTTGGTTTCAGTTAATTTTATAATTTTACTAGTTAGTTTTTTTTCTAACCAGGTGATTTTATTTTTAACTAGTTAGTTTTTTTTTTCTAACTAGGTGATTTTATTTTGAACTGGTTCATATTTTTCAAACTGGGTTTGAAATTTCCAAACCAGGTTACACCTGTAATTTTTGTCAAAGAGGAAGGGTGAGTCTGGGACCAATAGTTTATTAGACCAACAAATATGAGCAAGTTTGCAACGATTGCTTGTGTGGCATAGTGGAGATGAAGATGGACTTCAAAGTCAGAGGGTTGGAGTTCAAATCCGGGTGAGTGCAAAATAATAATAAAAAAAACTGGGGGGAGCTAGGTCTAGGGATAGGGTCAGGGAGTCATTAGGATTAGGGATAGGGTTAGGGGGGGTCAATAAGATTAGGGATAGGGTGAGGGGGGGTCAGTTGAAAATAAAATCACCCAGTTAGAAAAAAACTAACTAGTAAAATTATAAAATTAACTGAAACCAAAAATTAACTGCAACATATACACAAAAGTATACACAATACAAAATTTGTTAGATATCATGCCAATGATTCGATATCATCACAGGATATCAGGACAGTCAATGGCTTTTCTGATTTTTTCCAATTTAGGAACAGTAAATAAGTGAGAAAGATAGCCAAGAAAAAAATGCAGGGTCTTCAAATTTAGCCAGTCTCCAGGGCAAGTTGTGGGCGCAAGTCATCAGCTACTCATAAGCATTTGCGCTGGGTACTTTTTGTATTCCAAATTTTGTTTTAAATGCACCATTTGGCTCACCATTGAAACCATGATCTGATCGTTTTGAGGAAGTAAATAAACTCTAACAGTTGATAAAAAGGAAACAGTGCGGCTATCATGTATATTTCCAAGATAAAGTGAAGGCTGTCTTTTTTTTTTTGATGGCTGACAATACATAACTGTAATTTTAGGCATTAAGGTTAACAAGTATTATGTGTTGTTCCAGTTCTAAAAGGGACAATAAAACAGTCCACTTGGGCTGAATTGACCACAGCCATGTTTGATGGTAAATGTGAAGACAGATTTCCTTGTGACATGTTACTCATTATGGTCTTGACTACACCAAATGTATTTTCAAAAATGTGAGTGTTCAGAATTTTGGACAAATGAAACTGTGAGTTGCAGCGAATTGATATAGAAACAAAATGAGACTGCTGACTTTGTTGTCATACTTCATTTATGTTGAAGAAAAGATGTCAACTGAAGTCTGCTCATGGAATTCCATCTGCAGCTCTCTTTCATTTTGAAAGCAAAAATGATCTTGAGCAGGAACTGCAGGGAAATGCTTTTCTTTTTGAGGGGGGGGGGGGGGGGGCGGGCAAAAATTGAATTTAAGGAAAATGTATTCATTTTATAAACTTTGCTGGTTAATTACTGTACAATATTATCTCCTGCCTCCTGCTCCTTTCTTTCAATTTGGAAACCCTGAAAATGAATTATGTTCAAGGAAGCTGGGAGTTTGAGTTACCTAATTTTGATGCAGCAAAACTTGATTGTGCCTGATATGTTAAGTGTGCTTTTAGAGTTTAAAGCCAGAAAATTCAGTGAATGCTGAAGGAAATACAGACATCGCAAGTTCTGATAGCTTGGAAGAAGGTCAAGATGATGATGGTTTGTATGATTAATTATTGTATATCTGATATAGAGTTTTACTGTATAGTGTTATACATGTATATTTAGCCATATTTACTGCAGGTTTTCCTGGTGTTACATGACATAATGTTCCACCCTCGCCGTCCTCATCCATTCAGCTGGTGTGGAGAGGGAGGAGTCTTTTCTAGTGGAAAATTTGACATGTGACTCTTTTTAATGATATTCCCCAACATGAGCCTACATCAGTAGTTTCACCCCAATGCCGAAAATACCATTATGACTTTAATTAAAAATCATTTGTGTGCTTTTGTAAATTTATGGGGGTTTTGGGGACTTGCATCAAATTCGTGCTGCTCTTTGACTGCATGAAATTTCAGAACCCCTGATTTTAAGGATGTTCTCATGAAAATTGTCTAACACTTTTTTTGAGACTTTTACTACAGTGTAAGATGGTGGGTTAGTTAGGTCAGTGTTAAAAAAATGGGGGGAGGGGGGGGGGGTCCACCAACTTTGTTTTAGAGAGAGAACATGCTTGGAGGAACACTCTAAATCTGAAATAAATTGGACTTAATGTAAGTGAATAAGGCCACTTTGTCTGTAAGTCCAAAAATATTGCAAATAAATTTTTGAAGTGAAATGCTCTCTGCCAAATATTGTTTAAGGACGTTCGCGCCAATTGTTTCTGCGCATCCTTACTGCGCACGCAAATTCACATGCCACGTCATGCATGAGCACACGCGCTGAGTCATAAAATAGGCAAATGATAAGGCAGATGACCATTGCTAGAGCTTTACCTGGATTTAACGATCTTGGACGTACGGTGACCCCAATTTTTTTTTCAATGGATCATTTTCTTCATTGATTTTCTACGTTTAGAGAAAAAATGAAAAAAATCTATCGACTAGAAGTTTGAATATTTGGCGAAATGCACCATCAAATTCCGTTCTTATTAGCTCTTCGTGCACCTTTGCGGCGGTTTCAAATGGCTCTTGAAGGGTTAAATTTTGTGAAAACGTTAGTAAAATTTCGAATTATTTACGCAATAGACCCACTTCTACAAAATACGACTAAGATCCTTTGCCTCTGTTGACTCACCTTCGATATTTTTAACTATAAACCCTGGTGGACCGTGCTCAATTATATGGGGCAATTTTTCGAAATCAGTATAGTTTACCACACACTTTATCTCTGAAACGAAGAAGGTGACCCCCAATTTTTTTTGCATTTCTGGCACAAGTAACTCACCATCTGCCAGCAGTAAAAATTTAAAAAAATTCTATCAACTGGAAAATTTTCGCACGAACGTCCTTAAGTGCACCTACATGTATTCAAGAATAAATTTAGTCAACTGGTGAGGTTCCTGAAAGAACAAGTTCACATTCAGTGACCATAGTTTCACGCGCATCTTGCAGCCGCAAGGTGGCATGATTCGATGCCGCATGGACAGAAATCTTGGAATTTTGTTTAACTTTGTACATTGATTTTTTGTTCATTTTAATTTGGACAATATGGAGGTAATTGTACGGTACCTAAAATCTGTTTCTAGAAAGAAAATAGAGGTCACCAAATGTCCAAGATCGTTAAATCAAGGCAAAGCCTTAGCAATGGCCATCTGCCCTATCATTGCTCATTTTATTACTTACATGTACTTTTACATGTATTACACATGCATTGATGCATGATGTGGCATGTGAATTCGCATGCTCAGTAAGGATGCACAGAAATAATTAGTGCAAGGGTCTTTAAGTGTCAAATCGATAATTTCTCTGCATCTGTACGTCTAGATCCATTAGCACAGCAAATGCTTTACTATAAAAAGCATTGTGACTGGTTGGCAAAAATAATGGGGAAGGATCCTGAATCATTTAGCAGTGAAGATTTGCAGGTAATAAAATTTTTTTGGGAAGCTAGATTGTAGTCTGGTGCATGTACATGTGACCATCAAAATAATGGACTAGACTGTTGTCTTGTCCAGAGCATGTATTTGTACACGTTGTACCCAGGCACTCAGGTATTATAAGAGTATTATTTTAATTGCAGTATAAAAATGAGAAATTTTGAATAACTTTTAGCTTAAAGATGGCTTATGGCATATTTCATGGGCTCAAAAAGAGCTTATCACTTTGGGGTTAGTTAGTGCACAGGTCTGAAAACACAGATGAGATTGTTGGTGTTATTCTTAGAACTGCACATCCCTGAAACTTGCAATGCAGGTGCTACTCTTTTTATGTGCAAATCTTCTTAGTGTTTCAAATCTTCAAATAAGAATAAAAAATTCCATTATGGTCTCAAAGTTGGAAGTGTTGTAGATCATCAATATTTCCCTTCCTGTCCTCTTCTTGACGCACACATATCACATCAACCAATTTTTTACAACTGATAGGGTAGCATGACCTCCTGTAGCCATTGGAGCAAGATAACAACATGTAGATACATCTGTAGATAAATTGTTTATTTGTTCAGTCTAGAAACCTCAGTTTCAAATGTTCATCACCTTTTTTGTTGTGGTTGACCGTCAGTACTACTGTCTAAATCTATTTTCAGGAAGCTATTGAATACCTAATGCCTTCTGGACTGTATGCTAAGGATTGTCGCCCTCTTTTAGAGGTAACTAATTAAATCACTTTCGCATTCAACATTTAGCTGTTGATAAAATAGCAAATACAACTACATACCTGTATTTTAGCTTTACTTTTCTGAGTGAACAGCAAATATGTTTGACGTGTTCTGAATATATGCAGGATTCTAGAGATGGTTTATATGTCTTTCAAGAAACTCTTTTTAATGGCAAAACCTCTTTGCCTTAAGTAGTGCGCGTTTAGCAAATGCATTGGGTGTCTATAGCTTATTACGTTCGAACTCGGAAAATACCAGACATGATACAGTGTAACTGGACATCGAAATTATCATTGATTTTCACATACATATCAATTATTGTAATGGTTCAAAAAGTTTCATTTCAAAACGCTAACTAAAGTGAACATGGCTACATCATGTTTACTTATTATAACTTCCTGCAAATTCTTCCATTGATAAATTATCAAGTGTATATGTGAACATGTACACATGAGTTTGCTTTTGTTCCACATTTGATTTACCACTAGTTTGGTCATCTTCTTTTTCTTTCAGGATCCTAGGAAGATTTATAGACAGACAGTAGGTACGCAATCTACCTCATACAATGTAGCAATCAGAGCCCAGTTGTTGATACAATGGATAACTGTTTTTCACCTTTTAAATCATGATCCAGTAGTTGGTATAGTACACTTGTGCTTAGTAAATTTTTTAATATCCATTAAATAGCAATCTATCCAGCAGAACATTGGAACAACTGGGGCTTAGCCTAAATAGCAAGCAATCCTGTTTGAGAAGAATACGGTAAAGCTCTTATGCAAGACCCAATTTCGTTGTCTCGTATGGGAATGCTTGCTATGCAGGCCAACTGGGGCGTTATGTAGATATGTATATTTACACTTGTTCTTTTTGTGTATGTCACACAGCCTAAAGAATTGTTCTCACTGATTTAGTTTTTCACCAACCATTGTATTAGGTTCTAATTACTTCTGATCTTTATACCCTTTGTTGTCAGTGCCTCAGTGAGTTTCATCATACATGTACCTGCAGAATTAAGCATGAAAGGGAGTGCTGAAAATGAGAGGGCACTTAGTCAATATAAAAAATGTTTTGATTACTGTCTTTCTGTCATGGTAGTGCTACATCAGGGTTCCTTGAATGGGTTAGACACTGATTTAGTTGCTTACTTGGCTTTACCATGTATTGGAAATTTTTTCCTAACACAGTTAACATTCTCAAAGCAGACAACCTCACTGATCTCTAAATTTATCTCTGAGGGAGTCCACCCGGCAAAGAGTTCACTGTAAAAAAGATTGGGGAACGTTAATTTAATATGACAAGGGGGGGTGGGGGGGTGAAGATATTGAGGGGGGCTCCGAAAATTTTTACACACCCGAAGGGGGCGCTGTGAAAAAATAGTTGGGCTAGGAGAGGGGATCTGAAATTTTTACTACCAAAGAGGGGGAGGGGCTCCTAAAAAATTGTTTTGCTAGCGAGGGGGGCTGCTAAAATTTCAAGCTTTGAGTTTCAAAATCTGCATCCCTTCCCTTTGTCATATTAAATGAACTTTCCCTTGGTTGAAAAGATTTTCTTGACTGTTAAAACCAAAGTTGCCTCACTGTTGGAGAACTTAATGAAACCCTTGGCTACATGAAGGTTAACTTTGCCTGAGAATCTGTTTTTCAGTAGATTTTTGTTTGTTCTTGATAGGTTATTCTAAAGCTATGGATAAAGATGGTCGTCCATTAGCCTCAGCTTTCTACTCAGGCCAAGTTGGATTCCATGACACATTGTTTGTAAGTATCTATGGTACTTTTATTCTGTAATCGTTTCATTCCCAGGGATGGTAAAGTTTTAGAATTTGAAAAATGTCATAAATTTCTAAGTAAAAGGTTATCCAAAATTAACGGTTCCATGCATAACTGAGAACTACCAAGTTTATGGCAGTGACACGAAAGAGTCTATCTAACGTGTTAAAAGTTACCTAATGCATAGATGCACTTGCTTGTGACAGTGTAAGTTCATTTCTGCAAAGCACAGATCGGACATACTGAATCACACACTTGCAGTAAGTTTGTCATTCAGTCACTTGATAACGCCTTTATTATGAACTTTCAAAACTCGAGCACAAATTAGTAATAGTAATTGGATCGAGTGTAGTACTATTCGGGGAGTCATCGCGCGAGTAATTTCAAAATCGGACTGAATTGTGCGACACGAGGTTCAATTACTAATTAATCGTATCAATAACAAATTTCGGAATTAAAAAAAATCTTGCCTTCACTACACGACCGAACACACTCAAAGGTAGAGACATGGGCGCGTTGGTCAGCCAGGCCCAAGATATGCTTTAATTGTGGCAATAAGCTTACAACAACGTGGATGAGACATACATCAAGTAACGCCCTACATGCGCCAAAAACCCCTTGTTAGGAAAAATAGGGACCGGGCGTGTACCCCCGACCAAATGCAGTGGCGCCACCTTGTGGGTTTTAAGTTGATCTATAAACAACAATGAAAAAAATCATATGACGCCAATTACACAATAAAAATAAACCTTATGGGAAAGTGCTAGTGGCAAGGCTGACCATAGAATGGCACAAGTTTCTCAACCGTCTCTTTCTACAAACGTGCTACCCATGAGCCTTCGCGTACTACGCTCGCGCCCAGTTCTCTGTTCCGTGTCGGCAAAATATTGATTTATGTCAACACAGCTTATCACAAATTACATTGTCTTTTGAGAACTTCTTTTGAGCGAAAGCGTCTGTAGCGCTTTTCGTAAGTATTGAAAACTATGCGGAACATTGCCAAAGAAGCCAAGCGCGCGTAATTGACGTGCGATCACATGGGTATCTAATTACAGGTGTCCAGTTACAAAAAGTTCAAATCAGACACCGGTAATTGGACACCCACGTGATCGCGCGCCAATTACTATTACAAATAAGCGCGCAGAGAGCCAATCGCGATAGAGAATTTTGTTATAGATATGATTAAATTTATTAACTCCACTCTTTCTTTCTCTAGATTTATTTTAGCCTGCGAACAGGCTCCCAGCGAGGTCGGAAAAAAAAATTCGGCGAGCGAGTGGGAGTCGGAGCGTCGTGACTCCGCGAGCGAAGCGAGTGGGACGTGGGGGAGCCTGTAGACATTGTTTTCAATGTACCGTTCCGCCCCTTGGTTATTAGCCTTTTACATATCTGTCAAGGAGGTAATTAAACCTGTCAAAATTGATGGGTTTCCCCACGCTGATGAATCGGTTTTTCATAACAATCTACCCTAATAATTGATGGTAAGTAGACAGGCCAAACACTACTCTTACGAGAAAAGTAGAAAACTAGAGATCCTAGAGCCGTTAGATCGTGCTAGGCGGCAAGCTGTAAGAGGTCTACAATCAGAACTAAGCCGAACAATGGCATATACAACACGCAACACAGTCGACGACGTAATGAGTTAAATTTAAATCCTGCGGTACTAAAACAATCAAAGGAGAAATAAACCTATACATCGAGCTCCAGGAACACAAGCTCGATCAGATACCTGCAAGAAACATTATAATTTCTCTAGACAAGCCTATAGTTTTCTCGAAGTAAGGCTACGAAGGAAAACGTAGGAGGGCAAATATGACACCCGTGATAAGAATCTACCTACTGTACTTGCAAACAGTTCTAATCATAGCCGGGCCCGGCGTCACAAAATAGAATGCGAGTAAGAAACACGTTCACGGTAAATGTCATATTTTGTCCCTTCAAAGCAAATACTTGGAGACTTAATTAATTAAAAAACAAATCTATAGAAATGAGCCAAAACATTACTCTAACACATGGCAAATTATAGAGGTGTCAAACTCAACGTAGACTTGCCACAAGTCGACCTCATAAATTTCAGAGTGGAACAAGACGAAGGACTTTTCAGAAAGTCTAAACTCAACGAAGCAACACGCAGATAACAGCGGAAATCACGCAGACCTATGACTTCTTAAAATTTGCCGCCTAGCACGATCTAACGGCTCTAGTTTTCTCCTTATAACACAATACGAAATGCCTTTCATGAATAAGAGTGAAGCGACAAAAAGGTCGAAAGACCGAAAAATAAATGGCAAATCTACAAATGGCACAAATCGTAGGAGTCGTGTTTGGCTTGTTTATTTTAATTACCATCATAGACGCGGCAACAATTGAAACATTAGGCTCTTCCCGAAACCAGTCTGTAGAATTCCGAAAACATCGCGCTTCTACGCCACAGTTTCCAGGCATAGCTTCTGCTCACGTTTCAAACAAAAGATGTGACGAAAATGTTGCAAAGAATTGCTCAAAGCTGCTTCAAATTCGTCGTCAGTGAACTGTGCATTGCACACGGAAGCCGTTGTTGACGGTCTCGGCAAGAATTATGCTAATTTACAAGCAGTTGTCAAGATCTGTCAATTACTTGTCTCAGAGCTGTCAACAGTCACCGATTCAACCAATGAGATCTTGATACCAGGAGCTGGTATCATGGAACGGCGGCATCAATGGAATGTCTACAGGCTCCCCTGCGCACTCCCTCCTCACCAGACCGCTCTCGGCTCGTCCCGCTCACCCTAGAGTACACTCGGCTATCTCGCCCTAAACCCAACCGAACCGGGAGCCTGTTCGCAGGCTAGATTTATTTATACATATGCAATGCTTCCAAAATTATAAGCGAGTGTTTAATACTTATGGCAGGAAATTTACGAACAAACTGCGAGGTTAGATGCCAGTGATGGAGACAGATTACTTGAAGCAGTTCAGACGAGTAAGAGTGAAACAGATGGAGAGGAACTGGATGTGGATGACAGTGAAAGGTGCGAAACACATGAATCTGCCCTCAACATGTCTGACTTTTAGGATTTTTACGTCCACTTTGTTGTTGTTTGTCGTCCTTGCTTCAAGATTTTAGCTCTGATTTCTCCTGCTTTCCTCCCTTCGCAAAAACCAACACGCCAAATTCGAATTCCTTCTCACTGCACGAAAACCGTAGAACGAATTCATCAGAGCTCTTCCGTGTTTCTTCGTTAATTATGAAGATTCCTTGACCTTCCTTTCACTCCTTGCGCCAGAGTGGTGCACAGGGCCTCAAATGTTAAGTACAATGTCTTACGTTTAAATTAAAGTTTGCAATCTTGTCATCGCTTTTCATGTTGGTGTCATAGACTACTATCGTTGCTGATAAGTGTGGTATTTCTTTTTTCATCAGCTCCAGGTAGTCATTAATTAGCCATTCAGGGTATCAGTAAATCTTATCTTACTACTTAAGACAAGTCCTACAGGACTGGAAAACATGCTTTAAAGTTAACGGAATAACGATTACTGGCTCTAGTACATGGATGTTCCGTTAATAACAAAACAAATTTAACTTGAAGTTCTCTGATCTTAGCTTATTGCGTTGCATTGCTGAGAGTAACAGACTGTGTTGTGTTTTCTGTTTGATGTCTTTAGCTTAGAGGTGAAGAGTCGGCCAAAGATGAAGTGGATTACTAAAGAAGAGCTTGAAAGAGATTTAAACGAACTGTTGCCAGACAAAGATGTATGTGACATTATTATGCTCTATATTCGTATGAAAAATTTATATCGAGCGTGTTCTCCTTCGTTCTCTCGTAAGCGCGTTCGTTTACTGGTTCGCTCGTTTCCGTTCGTTTGTTTATTGGTTCACTCGTTCAGTTTTTTCTTTTGTGCGTGCTTTTTTTTCTTGCTCGTCTGCGAAGTGCGTTCTCCCATTCGTTCTTTGGGTCTAATTGTTACACTGGCATTCGCCACTTTCTACTTATATGAACAGGAATGTTTACCAAGGACATTCCAAAGCTCTTTTCGACATGCATATAGTCTAAATATATCCATGCAATTTAATGGCCACGCCCTGGTTTGCAAAGTAGATACATGCATGTCTGCTCAACTAACGGTTATTCATGAAGAAAGGTGAAAAAAGGAGACGCATTTTCTATTCACGATTATTCTGGATTATGACTTTGAAGCGTTGCTTGTACACAAAATACTCCCACAGAATACCAAGGTGAAGACAGAAATAACAAAGGGTCTGCCAGACGTTTTCAAATTATCTCACATGGCTTTTAGAGAATGCAAAATGGATTTTAATATACTTAACATTATTCTGGTACAGGAGTTTTGTCCACTCTTACAACTGAATAGCTCGAAACCATTGCAACACTCCTTTTATTATTATTATTAATTCCTTTAGTGCACATGCATAGTAAGTTTTGACAAAACTGGACCATTATATTGAGGTGTCCATCAGTGAAAATAGTTCTTGAGTTTCGACTTCTGGAAGTGATGGGTTCATGATAGTCCACCTTTAGTTGTGAAAGTATCAAAACCTTCATTTCTATCCTACTTTCTCGGTGTCAAGTGTTGCCTCATCAGTGCAGTTTGGAATGAAGACTTCACGTTACCAGCCCTCACGCTAATAATAGTACTCTGAATTATCTTATTTCAGTATGAAGTCATTGTTCATCGGTTGAAGAAATTAGCCAAACACCGAAATGCGTTTCTAGCGACTCCTTTTTTGCTTCGATTCTTACGTGAAATTCCCTTACCAGGAATGGACACAGTAGAAAAGAAGGTAGGTTCCAATTACCTGAAATGAGCATGCATTTCATGTTTTCTTGCTTATCATATGGCTTTTGTACTAAAGCCTGGAAATCACCTCAGTCGTTTTCGTTTTGCGGCAGTTATATTCTTGATCGGGAGATTGTTTGAAGTGATGCAAAAAGTCTCTGGTCATCTTGTGGTACGACATTGTACAAGTCTGGTTGATGTGTGCTATTTAACAATTAGATCCGTATGTCGGGCTACGGGTCAATAGCCCATTCGGCTTCGCCTCATGGGCTATTGACCCGTGGCCCTTGAGGGCGAAGGGTCTAATTGTTTTAGTATCACCCAACTAGTCGGACAGAAAAGACAATAATAAAGTTACCAAATGCAAGTTGAAGAAATATTTATTTGGGGGAAAAAACGAAAGAAAAACCGGCGAATTTCGCTACTCGATGACTATTGCTAATAGTCCCCTAGTAGCGTAGCCAATTAAAATGCAGGATTTGCATTAGTCCACTAGTTGGGTGATACTAAATCTTGTTAGTAAATTCTCAGCTCCGACTATTGCATTTCTAGCTTTTTGATTGGCTAAAAAACTCCGACTATGAGCCAATAGTCCGAGTTTTACGTCATATGGAAAATAGTGCGCCAAGTTTAAAATTTTTCGCTTTGTAAAATTGTGGAAATAAAAATCGGCGGCAAAACCCGGTTTGAGAATTTACTAAAACAATTATTCCATTCGCCCTTGTTGGATATGAAGTGATTATAACCAACTCGCGCTACGCGCTCGTTGGTTATTCTATCACTTCATATCCAACGCGGGCTCATGGAATAATTGTTATTTATGTGTCTCATGTAATCGTCTTTTTGTCATTCTTTAACAGCTAAATGAGGCGGGAGAGGCTTTCGGAGAGGGTAAGTCAAGCTATTTAACGTCTGTCTTGTGTGTTTGAGCGTATTTCTTGGCTCACAAAATTCACCAATTCAAAGTAACGCCAATGTGTAAATTACGCGAAGAACAAAAACGAATCGTTAGTAGAATGGCGCAATTTTCCCACACTTGTCAGCTATTGGCTGCCTTGTTTTCCATCCTGCGGCAAGTTTTCGTGTTCCCGCGCTTTCAGTCGGTTGATTTATGTGTTCCCGCGCTTTTTATCCATTGGTTCATTTATTTTCCCGCGCTCGCGTGGCAGTGGTTACAGGTTTTTCCGCCCTCATTTGTTACTCTCTTTATGGCCACACTCAATTTTAGTTATTACTTCCTTAAAGTCCGTAACCTTTTCTTTCTTTACACGGTAGGCGAACGTAAACGGGCCATCGCAAAAGTTGCGGTCAAGAGAGGCTCAGGAAACGTAACCGTTAACGATATGCCCTTTACGAAGTATTTTGGCAGAATGGAGGATAGGTATGGTATGAATCTCTAACAATTCGACGCTTTGGTCTGAAAACTCCCAATTCCCTGTTCCGGCTGAGAGTTGACCTGTAAAATTCCATTGTGATGACGCTGGAGATATTTCTGATTAGTACTTATTTCGGTCAATCACTATGGGTATCTCTGTCATCGCGCCGGCCCAGATTCCTGTCGAGTGGAGAAAGAATTCAGCACGCGAAGAGGGAGATGAGTGTTTACGTTTATTAAAGAGAAACGAAGAAATGAACTTTAAAAGACAGCGCCTCAGAATCCAGTTTGACTGTTTTTGAGAAATAGTCCTCTTTGTTGGGTTTAAAAATATCGAGATTTTTTTCAAAATTTTATTTTACTTTTACCAGCTTACATAGGTGTGTTGTTCTTTTCTGATCAATAAGACATTTTACTGCTTGCCGATTATCTTGTCACAATTGGAATTTGTTAATTTAATATATGTATAGCATGCAGTAGATGACTTGGAACTTGTTTGATAATATTAAATTTTATTCAATATTATTGTAGGAAGCAAATTATGAGTCCATTCCTCACTGTTGGTGCAGTTGGTGAATATGATGTAAAGAGTGAGGTGATTGGTGGAGGACACTCAGGTAAGAGACTTCCATTCCAGACGGACATAGCCAAAATATCCATGCCTTAGAGTTTCCTTTTGAGTTGCTTCATCGGCATTAACCCGGAGATGCCCACGAAGTTGTTTCCTTTAACTTTCCTCTGGGGGTTCACTCTAGCCAGCCAGCGGTTCATGTTTGGGTCAGAAGTGCTCGACGAAACCTCGAATGTAAGTGAGCGAATGACGCGAGTCAGCGGTCGTCGGCAGGGCGATTATCCTGCACGCAAGCTGGCTTGTGAAGCGATTGAATGGAGCAAGTATATTGGGCAGCAAAAAACTCTCTGGAAAAATCCCCTTTGTTTTGCCTGTATTCGAAGAGTTTTCAGTTGTTAGCGGGACTGCAATAACTTGGAACAACTCCGAAATCGAGTTGATCAGCTTGTGAATCGAACATGAAAATTTGGTGCGTTGTACTGAAAAGCAAGAAACTCCGATTCTAATTCTAAACGGTCCGAGAAGACTTGCTCCTCAGACTCTAACTTGCATCAGATAAGTGACAACCAAATTACCTGGCTGTTAGCGTTATTGCGAAAACAGTGATTTATCTATAAATGCATCAATGACATGTGTAATGCGTTATTTGTGCTTTTTTACTGTTCCTAGGTCAGGCTGGTGCCATTAGGCTTGCTATCAGTCGAGCATTGTTAAATTTTGAGGACAGCTACTTCGAACCCCTTCAAAAAGGTTTGAGAGAGTATTGATGTTTATACAGTAACCAAATCAATGCGCGCGCTCTGATTGGTCAATCAGCCATGGGTTATTGTGCCGGTAAACCCATGGAAAAATTGCGCGTCTTCTGAATTATTATATAAAAGCAATAGACCACAAGTTTCTATGGGTTATAGGCTGATAAACCACTTGGGATGTTGGTAGAACACGAGAAGAATTCGTAAACCACTCGCCTGCGGCTCGTGATTTACGAATTCTTCTCGTGTTCTACCAAAAAAACTTGTGGTCTATTGCTTAAACAAGCTTTGTAGTTACCGATCCGCGAAACGCAATGAATACGAAGGTTAATGCCTCGCTTTGCTATCCCTCTGAACAAATAGAATAAATCAAATGAATGTCAACAGCCCGGGGGACGGCAGTTCCCGACGTACCTTTAAGGAGTTAAAAAGGGCAGTTTAGGCATCTCTTAAGGTGTTTAGCCTCTAGAGGTCCACAGCAGAAGTTTTTGTGGCACCTTTTAGAGTATTGAACCGAAAAAAATGTGACAGGAGATGATATGTTGTGTTAGAATTGGTTTCTCATAGGCATGAAAAAAATTTTAAGCTACCCACCAAAACGAGATCTTGTTACATCTTGGGGGGGGGGGGGGGGGGGGTCTTTTCAAAAATTCTGACGAGCACCCCACTCCTGTTTATCTGGGAGTCCCCCCTCCCCCCGGGTTCTAAAGCTCAAAGGCTGGTGAGGCTGAGGAGGAAGTACATATGTTTGTTGGAAACAAGTCAGCTTAACCAGCGTGGCCGAGGATATGGACTCCAGTCTATCATCAAACAACTCCAGCTAGTAGTTGGCAGAACGGGACTTGAACCTGGGACCTCCGGACTTCAAAGTCCAGCTCTCTGACCGCTTGGCCACGTTGCCTCCTCGCTACAATAGGCCTTTTGCAACAGTTGGTCACGTGACGTGCTTTTCAAGAACACACTGATAAATCATTGGTAATGCATAATGTTATCAGAAATGGAAAGAGCAGTTCCAAATAAGCTTACATGCAAATTTTCAGGTTTATATCTTTTAAGGGGGAATTTTTATGGACGTTAAAAATTAGAAGAATTTGTATGAGAAGAAGTCGCTTTGCCCTCCAGTCACGCTCCAGTGGTTTTCCATACAAATCCTTGTAATTTTGCAAGTTTTCAAGCTGCCATAAAATCTTTGCCTTTCGGTGTAAGGGCCTAGAAATTTCCATTTTTCCTAATATTTTACCCCTCTTTCTATCTCCAATGGTTATATGCCAGCAGCTTCTTTTGGTAGTGATTAATAACAGAAAAGGTTTCTGGAGGGCAAAGCTTCCTCGCTTCCATACAAAACCTTCTAATTTTTGCAATATTCAAATCGTCATTAAATCTCAACCTTATACGGTATTGGTCTGAAAATTGGTGTCCTGGTTATTTAAAACATGCTCTTTCCAGCTCTGAAATTCATTTTGCTATAGCTAAAAGTTTAGAAATTATCGGTCACGTGACCAACTGTTGCAAAAGGCCTATTACTGTGCATGAGTTGTTGGAATTTTACCATCGCGAGACTGCGCAGTATTAGCCTGTTTTATGACTGACGTTACAATGATATTTGTTGGTTTCGTTTTTCTCTTGTTTTTCAGCTCGGCTGTTAATACGAGATTACCGAGTCAGGGAGAGAAAAAAGCCTGGGCAGAAGAGAGCTAGAAAGAAGTTTGCCTGGTAACACTTAGTTTTTGATGCTTTACTTTAAATCATTTTATTCGAAAACTAAGGAAAGAATTATTTTTTGAGAAAATCCCAGTTCTCGGTCCGTACTGTAAGTGACCGATCGAGTTTTGTCCTCCTTCGATTTACGAGGCGCGCGGTCCATAAATCGAGGGGAAACTTTCAGTACGGACCGAGAAGACCAGGTTAATCGTTATATCTCTTCTGTGTCGAACTGGCTCAGTAGACCACTAAGGGCTTCAGATGATTTAAGTATGTTAAAAGTGGGGAAAAAAAAAGAAAAATATAAGAAAACGTTAAGAAAACTTGGCGTTAAAGTTCGAGACACTGACGACGGCTGCAAATTTAGTGTAGAATACGACCCGCTGAATTGACAAATCCAAAGTACGTGTAAGATTTCGAAAGCTACGAACAGCATTTGTGAAGAATTATTATCAACTATAAGCTATGTTTAATGACATTTTTGCCGTGTTCCAATTTTCAGGGTTAGACGATGAAGAGCTTTGCTTTGTGATGTGAAGATTACTGTCGGCGACCTGTCCATACCAAGTAAAGAGTGAAAACAAAAAAATAGCAGTGACAAGCGCGAAGAAATATACCCTCATGCCGGCTTGCCGGCCAGCAACATCTCACATGGTCCAATTTCACGCCCTAAGAGCTGTAAAGCTGTTAACTTGCAGGGAAAAGTCACTTCCATATGTAGAGGTTTTTCTGCGAGCCTTCACGGTTTTGACTCTGAGGCAAATATCCAATTGATTATAACTGTAAATACTAGGTTTTTTTTTGAAGATATTTGCAAAGTTTAGGTACATACTTAAAATAAACCCACAAAGAATTTATAGCCTGCTCTACTTTATTTCACCCAAACTGCCTGTGAGTAACCGTAGTTTTTATCATTTAAATTCTGGGAACTACTTTTGTGTTTTCGGTGTTTCCAAGCAACTTTCGATAAGCCTGGTTCCCAGGCGATCTCTTCCCTCCCAGAAGAGTGCGAATTGCTCGTAAATGCACTGGAACTCGGCCAAGTTTCATCAGCTGCAGAAACAAATCTAAGAATAGAAAACATGTACCGTGTTTCTGTCGAGTTATAGAAACACGAGTGGAAGTTTGAGAGAACGAGAAATGCCGTGGGACCACGAGTCGTAGGCGAGTGTTTCCCCAGCTTTTTCGAGGCCGGAAAAAAAAAAATCAGCCAGCAAAGCAAGCGGACAAGCGTGAAACCAGGGGCGCTTATATGAAACCCAAGGCCAAGAACCAACGCATGTAAATTACAGAATTCACACTCGCCTACGATCCCACAAGCTGCATAGCTTATATACTCATCGTGTTTAAATAAACATTACTTACTTACCCTTTCACTGTATTAAGGTCCATACGTTGAACTCGCTTGCCCCCGCACACACGCGTTGCCAAATCATGTGTTTCGGGGCGCAAGGGAGAGATTGGTGTCTCGAAAAGCAAAAGATGAAGTTTGGCTGGACAAGGCCAGCCTAAACATTGAAAACCGTATGGCCAGCACCATGCTTTAAAAAAAGCAGCGTATTGGATTTTATCGGATTTTTATTTTCCATTGGTGTGGAGCATGGCAAACATGAAAAATATAGGGACCTTTCTCGTTTGATAAAAATCGACATTTATCTGGTCCACCAATACATATCAGTCCTATGCTGCGCGCGGAACGTAGGATTTGGTACTTTTATCTTCCAAGAAATAAAACAAGGAATTACATTCGAACCTCCAGTTGCGACAGGTCAGGTCAGAAATGTTCTTCTGGTCTTCTGGTTTTAACCTTTCGCAAGGGTCCACTTGACAGATAATAGAGCGAAGATTGGATAGTAAGGTTTTGGGGTAGTTTATCTGAAGCAAACCATCATACTCTGAATAAATACTTTGGAAAGCTTAAATGTTGTTAGCCTGCGAACACCCGTCCTCGTTCGCTCCCGGCCCACCACACGGCCAGGGGCGAAGAAGGACAGCTGTTTTCGCAGGCTAAAATGTTGTAGCTTCTAAAAGTTATTACATGAGTGTAGACGGGCATTGGTGCATGGGGTAAGTCTCTACAGTTACCATATGTTATTGAGGCAAAGTTTTAACCCAAAATGGTCTAAGATCTACAATCATGGACAAAAGTTTTGGGACAAATTTACATTTGTGGCGCTTTTTCACACGCTCCAAACAAACAGTCAGCCCCAAGGAATTTTGTCCACGATTGTAGCTCGTAAGCGGCCATCTCCTGTAGCGTATCGCTTACAGGGGTTCGACTGTACATTTGCCTGCATGTCTAAGTCGGACGTTGAAAAAAGTTGTTCTTTTAAAATTGTGATTATCATGATTCTGTTTTATATTTTTGATGAGGCTTACCGCTTTACGCCCGTCTAACCATCAAAACGTGTCCGTTTCATTTTTTATGTATCCGTTTTAGTACACGTTTCAATTTTTCTCCATTTTGTCAACCAATTATGTGACATATATTTCCTTTAGGATCATTTAAAATTTTGTAACCTAATTGTCCACATTTACTTAGCTTTACTGTAGCCCCTGAAGAAGGTAAGTCTTGTCAGTGATGGGCTCCTGGTCTTGTCTAACCGAAATATTGAGCATTAAATTATCCGTTTTAGTCCTCCGGTCAGCCTTTCAATTGGTTTTATACATTTACCTAAGGTAGTTGACGCTGCTATAGTAGTTCTGAATTTCATTTTGTAGCGTTGTCAGAGGAACAAATCGTTCGTCTGCCCCTCTTTGATCCCATTTCTGTATTTGCTTCGGGTCAAATTACTTCCCAATAGCGCTTTTCTCTTCAAACATGGTAAAGGCGGTGTTAACGACCCGCCCCCACTTCCGCCTCCGCCACCGCCCGCCCTCTGCATTTGCGGAAAGGAAAAGCGCCATGGAAACACTCGGCTGTCTTGTCAATCCCGGCACCCAGTTACTTTAGGGCAGGGCGGGTGAAAAATGGCCTTTTTTCTGGTCACAGTAACCTGTCGTCCAAACTTTTATCCTCTCATCCACAGGCGTTGCATCTCACACGACATGTAGAACTATCAACTATGCTGTCTCGACTCTGCTACTGTGGAAAGCCTGTGTGACAAGCAAAATGTGTACAAGATTTGCTAACGGGCATAGCGATGTTCTCCAGCTGTTCTGCTCTCATTCATTTCTAGACTCGTACCTGACTAGAGATGGAAACATCGGCGTGAAAACATAAAAGGTATGATCAGCGAACTATAAAGCTGCAAAATGAATTAATGAAAAATCAGAATTAAACGCAAGGGCGTAAATGTCTTGCTTGGGAATGGGAAAGATTTCTTTCCGTCTTCAGTCTTCCGAAAGATGGAAGCTAGCAGAAGTCCAGGTTCCCTTAGAAAACACAGTGACAAGATCCTCAGCTAGGCAGGCGAAGCATAAACACCGCCCATTTTTTGCAATTTTTCGGGGCACGTCCCCCAACTGGAACTTCTTGTTGGTCACGTGTGTTGTTTCCGTTGTTTCGATGTTACTTCCCGACATCACGTGGTCATATTAGAGTGTCGTGTCGGCCATCTTGATTTTCCGTATTGGCGATAGAGGCATTCCGAACCCCTTGTTTACTTTAATTTTCCATTACTTATCAAGGGTTTTTGGCCTCTTATTTGCAAAAATGTCAGTAGTTGATAAGTTGGACGCCGCAAGACACTCAATAACTGGCTCTTATGTAGCTAAAGTGGTTTGCAAAGCTTCTAGTCGCGAAGTTATGGGACCCAAAAGGAAGCACTTAGATTGTAAGTTGGCTGACTGGAAAGAAAAGCCTCTGAGATATTGTTTGGCGAAGTTAATGACCCTCTCGTCGATTTATTTTGCTCTACAGATCTCACAGCTTGCACACACAATGACAATGTGTCTATACCGAACTTGGCAGATTTAATTTTCGAGCGGTGTACAAATTCAAGCTGGGTTGTAGTTTTCAAAGCCGAAAGCACTTTCCATCACTTGATGTCTTACGGAAATGAGGTGAGTGTTGTCATGTTCGTTGCTGGATATTTTCACTGTTCTAGTGACTCTACAATTCTAATTAGCCACCTGCCTGGGGATGTATAAGTTTTCTTGCAAGGGATCGAGTGAAAGTTGTGTTTGTACCAGTATCCAATGTCACCTTCTAAAATAGACGACTGGCTTGGGTATTGTTATCTTGTATAAACATGTCAGCGCTAAAATTTGTCGAGAGTTCGATAAATAACGTAAAATTGATTTGGTTAGCCAATGATATGCCGATTTTTTTTGTCGAGTCAAGCTAGGCCCTGTAAATTTAGGTTACAAAATGTAACAGCGAGATGACAACTTCATAGAGAAAAATGATAAATGTCCGTATGATTTCTCTTTTCGGTAGTTTAACTTTAAGCTTTTTATACCGAATATCGTGTAGCGCTAAATATCTTGTTTGCGATATATTGTCTATTTTAGGTACGATCATTGTCTTAAATAGGCATAAAAGAAGTTGACTTTATTTGGCCTGGCTCAGTAACGTAAGGGAGTTTGTAATGAACTGTGTTTCCACCTTATAAAATACATGTGCACAATCATGGTAATTACGGTCAATTTTTGCCATGATCGTGTTGCAAATGGTTATCGATCACCCTCTTTTTTTTTTGAAACCAACTTTTAAGACAACTTAGCCTTGTGGTGTTTTTCTTGTATCAGTTTATGTCATCCTTTTGAGAAAGTTTATCGACTTTTTCCTTGAAAAATTCCGAGACACGCACCTGTATTGGTATCGCTTCATGTACATAATTAACATTCATCTCACAGCATGTATGTCCGGCCTCTCCATTAATTACTTTAATTTAACACCTAAAGCTGCCATAAACCTAAATATAAACAAGTCAAAAAATCTAGGTTATGGTTTATTTAGTGGGTATTTTCTGAATAAGCAATGTTTTAATTATTGTTTTCTTTAAAAGTATGTGACAGTTTTTTTTAATTGCCTTCAGCGTGTTTCAGCTGTCTGAAACATAACATTCACCTTCAGTGAAGTCAGAAAATGGGTGAAGTGGAGACTTGGGACTAACCTGTGATGATGGGTCAACATTTCATAATCCCATTTGTGAATTGACACAGTTTTAACCAAAACTGAACTAAGCGATTGGTTCTAATTTCTGGTATATTTGTCGTACATTTTTTTTATCTATTTTTTTTGGTTCAAAATATAAATTAATGTTGTGAATTGTTCTTGAAAAGTTCTTGAGAAAATTGTTGTATGTCTTCATGAACCACACTGTTGTGACTCTAGATAG
>JAHPZR010005190.1:0-5000 GCA_019787425.1 Platygyra sinensis
ATCCGGCTTAAAAACAACATCATCTACTACTTAATTTCAATTGTTACTAACGTTTTCACAAAATTTAACCCTTTAAGAGGCATTTGAAACCGCCGCATAGATGCACAAAGAGCTATTAAGAACGGAATTCGATGATGCATTTTGCCAAAAATTCAATTTTCTAGTCGATAGATTTTCTTCATTTTTTCCCTAAACGTAGAAAATCAGTAGAGGAAATGATCCATCCAAAGAAAAATTGGGGTCACCGAACGTCCAAGATCGTTAAATCCAGGCAAAGCTCTAGCAATGGCCATCTGCCCTATCATTTGTTTATTTTATGACTTAGCGCGCGCGCTCATGCATGACGTGGCATGTGAATTTGCGTGCGCAGTAAGGATGCCCAGGAACAATTAGCGCGAACGTCCTTAAATAAAGATTTGATTGATTGATTGATTGATTGAACCTCTGATTTGTGTTGGGTGTTCTGTGCATTGTTGGGTGTCCTGTATAATTAATAAGGGAGGTTTTTTCGAGATTTAATTTTCGTCGTCGACACACGTTTGTCTCGCTTTGAGGCGCTTGCTTACGTTTTGCCTCACTTTGACGAACTAACTCACGTGGTGATTCATGCGTCGTCAGCGTTCATCATTCTAGCGTTTGCCGAGGTTTGATAATCTAGCTGTCTTCGTGAAGTTTTTTTCTTTTAGCCGAGTCTTCGTGTTACGAAAAATAATTGCGTGATTTGGAACATTCGCGAATATGCTAATTTAGTCTCCAATCTTCGTGCATATTTAATTAGTCTTGTCACGGTGACTAAGCAATTTATTTTAGTCGTTTACGTCTGCTGCTGTAAATAGTTTTACATTGTAATGATACTTTAATTAGTAGAGCCGGAAAGATCTAGAATCTTCTGCTGTAAAGTATATAAGCGAATCGGTGTAGTTCTTATATGGTTTTATTCCAGGAGCGTTTAGAGAGAATTATCTCGTGATTCAGTAGTGTTTACTGAAGTGTAACGAAGGTCGCGTGTAAAGTCTTGACGGAGGTCGTGTTTGTTGTAGTGTAACAGAGAGGTTACGTGGATATCTGGCAAGAGGTCGTGTTTATACAAGAGTGACAAAGGTCGTGTGTAAAGTTTAGCGGAGAAGTCTTTATTCAAGTGTAACTGACAAGCCTAGCGTGTGCTTGTTGTGAAATCTTGAGTGGAATTACTGTGTTCGTTTGGAATAGATTACCTTGTTATTGTTTCCGACATCCCTGCGTTCTGTTTGGACTACAAACTACCTACCACTAAAAACATCGAACTTGCAACACTTCGTAAGACCTAGTTGAGTTTGCTTTTGATCTCCGAGTCTTCGTAACGTCTGCTTGAGTTTGCTTTTGATCGCCGAGTCTTCGTCAGTAAGGCCTACTTGAGTTTGCTATTGGTCTTCCATCGTTCATCCTTCAAGAGATTGCTGAAGGTCTACTGAAGTCGGTAAGTAAAACACGCTTAGTAAAATTTTACTTTGGATTAAGCATGATTCGTCACTGTCCTTGGAAAATGCGTGCGACTTTTGGCGCCTGCATTAAACCGGATTGTTTAGCTCGGCGGCCGTTGTGCCTCAAAGAAAATCTACCGAGATATGGAGCTCGGCGGTGCCATTTCATCATGACTTGTGACGCTTACGACACCGGACAAACGAACAGGTTAGCTCTATGTTTTGTACTCGGAAAAACTTACACACCAGCCCACGGTAGCGCCACTCAAGTCACTGAAATCAACAAACTAAACCAAAATACTGAAAAAGTTAATGAGGTGAGTCGCACACACATTCCACTTAAGGCTTTGATGAATGATTCCCCTGAAAAGCGTGAATTTGAGAGGTGTAATGTAAGTGAACCATTAAATCCCGACGTCTGTAAAGAATCTTGCCGCGACAAATATAAAATCCCTAAACAAATGAGGCACAGAAGAATAAGGGATAGGGAACCTTCCCGAATTCCTGTTAGTAGAGTCCTAAAAAAGTTGAAAAGAGGAACAGTTATCTTTCGCACGAACCATCCGCCCCTCCCCCTCAGCTGCTACCTGTACCCCTACAAACATCGAACGCACTAGCCTAAGCTCCGATTACTCTTAGTTATAATTATTAGTTGGGTATCTAAAAGATAGTAATACTGCGGCACATTCTGTTGATAGTGACATATTTTACGTAGTCAGTAATCTAACTGCGCGTTCCAAGTCTTACATTATAACCTTTATTTCTTAAAGTATAGTAGTGTCAAATTGTGGTGTGAAACGTAAAATTTGTCCTTGTATATCTCACGCAGCTCACTCGTGAGATATTGTTTTTGTCACGAGAACATAAAACTAATATCTTCGAGCTAACGTGTAATGTTCTTTTTATTATATAAACATACTGATGACAGCGTTTTAGATGATTTTCCGAAGATTTTCGACCACTTTTCGAAGATTTCCGCAGATTTTCCAAAATTGTTCCGAAGGCCAGACGAACGTTCCCGAACATTTTCCGAAAATTTCCGGAGATGTCCGAGGATTTCCGAAGACTTTCGAGGAAGACCCGTAGATTTTTGGATGATACACCAACGAATTTAAGTTCAATTTAAGAGACAAACTTGATATCAGTGAAATCATCAAGTTGGCAGCAAAACTTTGTCTGTCTTCCAAAATCACGTGATCGAAAGGAATCTTAGTGAGATGACTGGGCACTGTAGATGAGAAGATTGAGTGCTAGCAGTTGGCTTGTGCGCGGAGTGGATTTTCTGGCTTCTTCGTGTTGGCCACTTTGCTTCTGTGTACCATTTATCGGTTTTTAAATAATTATTCGTTGGGGTTAAAATTAATTTTTTAGAGTATTGCTTCCAGCTTTGTTTCAGGTTATTCCTATGACAAAGGGAAAAACAATCTAGGTCAAGCAAATTAAATCTGATCAATTCAACTATATTTAGGGCACAAAAATTTGATCTTGACAGTCTGTGCCTTTTTATATATCACCGCACATTTCTTGAAAAAGGTCATTCAGTAAATTTCTATCAACCTCCAATTTAACCTCCCTTGTAGGCTCTGAGGACAACATTTAAGCTTGTAAAGGTGTATTTCTGTAGTTGTGAGTGTAGATGCACCAGGCATTAGAAGATTACTCTCAATTCTCCAATGTTATATTTCATTTTTCTCTTAAGACACATATTTAACAAAAAGCATGTTTCAATTCAATGAAATATATAATTTTAACAAGATTGGAAAAAAATTGTGATACTGGAAAATATAGTTGTAATGTACATGTAGTATAAATACCAATAGATGTGCACTGTATCTTTTGATGTTCCTGCCAAAGTGATGGCAGTTATTTACTTAAGTAATTGTATTTACAATAAAGTCAACAAAATGTTTATAATGTATATACACGTGGCATAAAATGTATTTTCTCATGAGAACATATGAATTTATAACTGAAACAACAGAAATGAGAAACAAATGAATTGACTTAATCAAAATCAATTTGCGAAAAAGTACAAATTCTTATATTTTTCAACTTTTGCTTTGCACAAGAACATCTATTGTTTTGTGAAAGGAGAGGTTGCCCAATGAACACAGCCAGTGGATAACACCTGGACATGCAGACATATGAATGTGTAAATAAACTCATGATTGAAAACTGTTTTAGTTGTTATATTTTTTGCTGAGAGAATGATCAACAACAAAACTCTCTTCACAATTTCCACACAAGAAACCAACCAGCTTGATGTGTGTAGTTAACTTTGAATTGCAGGTCAAAATGATTTCAAACTAGTTTGATTTGTATTGTCCTTTGTTCAAGGATTATGTTAATAAACCTGGAACAAAGGAAAATACAAATTACACTAGTTGAAAATCATTTTGACCTGAAATCATTTTAAACTAAAACATTGACACTTATAAATAAACAAACCCTGGCAATAGTAAGGAGATCATTAATTAAGCCAAAGGAAAACCCATATTATTAAATTTTCCTCTCTTAGTGGCTTGTTGCTGAATTTTGAAAATCTACTGCTGCAAAACTAAGAAAATGTTCAAAATAATAGTCAAGTAGTTTACTCCTGAGCGCTTGCCAAAAGACAGCGTCAAATGCTATTCTTTCAACATACAGACCTTTACTAGTGTACACAATAAAGTCACACCACTTCGCCCCGGTGATACCCATTTGTCCTTGAACCTGAGCATAGTATGCATGGTCCCTCTTAAGTCTGCACTTATTTTCACTGATCTTCTCCATGAATAAGGTAGGATCGGAGCACGCATCCAATGGTGTCACATGAAATTTTGTTTGTGGACACTTGACCTCAGCTAAGCCAAAACACACTGAACATCCAAAATCAACAATTTTGACATCCGGGGTGGCGCCAAGTACTGGGAAGCCTTTGGACACGACAAGGCCACTTTTAAGAACAGCAACAGGTGTTTTCCTGTTAAACATGAACTTCTCATACTCCTGTACTTCATACTTAATGCCATGTGCCACATACTTCGATGTGAAGGGCTTGGGATGCATGACTGATTGTGCAAAATTTGCATGATTTCTTTGCCATTTGGCAATCAGTTGAAAACTTGAAGCAGTAAATCTGTATTGACGATCTTCCTTCCATTCAGTGCACCCTGCTTGATCACGCGTGCTACTTTCAATAGCATGAATTTTGTCCTCGTCGACAGTTAAATTTGCAAGAAGTGATTTCTCAGCATCATTCAGGGCTCGAGGTACAATCATATCAACATCATTGGTGATAGGAGATTGAGGATAATTGGGAATGTTTGTGAGAGCATCACCAGTTCTGGGAACAGCAGTCAAATCAGCTTCCGCAGGAAAGTTTGATTCAGTGAATGACGTCTGATAACTCAAATAGGAACCGACAGGACTCTTGCCAAATTTAGTGTCACTTAATTCAGGCACTGAGTGTTCTCCCCGGGCCAGTTGAGCGAAACCAATGTTGCAATCAATTCCTGCGAGTTCAGTCTTAAAGGAATGTTCACTCTTTTCATCATATTC
>JAHPZR010005190.1:20000-32958 GCA_019787425.1 Platygyra sinensis
ATAGAACTTAATGAAAGATTGATGATCAGGATAGAATCCCGTCTACCGAATTTAAGAAAAAAAAATTACAAATACACTAAGGTTACCACCGAGATGAATATAAACAGCGACTCAGTTGAAACATACCGTGCCATAGTCGTAAGTTACAACTGGCTTTGCTGTTGAACTAATAACGAAATATACTACTGTTGGCTTTTCTGAAAAATTTTGGACGAATAAGTAGAACACTTTTAAAAACGACAAATGATTAAATGCGAATAAACGTTACGATCTTCCTGCCCTTTGTGCCACTGCCGACGCCATCGGGCGGCTAACTGAAATGTTATGATCTAACTGGGAGAAACACTTGCTATGATAGCTATAATTATTTTAAAAATCTGAAAAAATCTTGCATTTGAATTCTCCACCGAGTTGAATATAAACGGTTAAACCGTACAGTGCTATAGTCGTGAGTTATAACCTGGCTTGGTTGTTCAACTAAGATGGAAGTATACTTCTGTTAGTTTTTCTGAACAATTTTCAGCGAATAAGCGTAAAACACACACACAAATGATTAAATGCGGATAAATGTCACGGTCTAAGTTGAATAACTGGGCAAAACACTTGTACACTGCGTAATCACTTGGTACAGTTGGAGTAAGGAAAAGCTCAAATCTGTCGGTAGAACAGCACTTTACCGTACCTCCAAGTGAAAACTTTGCCATGGTGATGCTGGGGAAGAGGGATTATCATAATACTGGCAGTTGACTGTGCCACCACCAGACCATGACCATGAATTGACTTCAGTCCCATCTAAGCGAATATACAAGTGAGGAAACCGGACATTTCTAAATGAGACGACACCATTGGTTTCTTTTCTGAGAAAATACGATTCCCGAGAGCTTGCTGTAAACCCGCAAGTTACTTCCCCATCCGTTTTGCTTTTACCTTTGCTGTCCACGCGGATAAACACATGCCTGTACTGTGCACTTTCTATCACTACTTTCACCACTTCGTTGGTTGACTGGGGTGCTAAAGATGGAGCCATTTCCACAGGATATATGTGAAAGAATTCGCTTGCTAGTGGTGGCTTGTACTGGCAGTTCACAATCGAGCCGTCACAACGAATGTAGACATTGGGGAATTCTACTGACCTCAACGATTTTTTTTTCAGGCCGTTCATTCGTTCCAGAAAACGCGAAATCATCGCGGCCGTGAATCGTGGAGCGGAGTTAGGACATCCACCATAGCTGTGAACCGCGAGAACGGTCCAATAACCACCGTACCAGGTGTACACTGGGCTGCCACTTTGTCCGCCATATGTATCATTCATGTAGTAAATCCTGTTGGCTGTGTAACTCGAGATTGACCCTCCTGTGATCCACATAGTTCCTTGTAACTTGTCTGCTGGATACCCACAATTGCTTACAATACGGTTGTTTAGCTCTTTATCCGGTATAATCGCTGACCAACCGAAGCCATCGTCAGAAGCCCCTTTAAGGAGAATAAGGCCATAGTCGTGATCTGCAGCGCCTGTGGCGATGTACTCGGGTGATGCATAGATGTCGTTTGGTCCAACATCAAGCGCTCGCTGTCCTGGGAAGGTCACGGTGATCTTGTTAGCGTACGCTCCCTGTACATACGTACAGTGGCCGCTAGTGACAACGACTGTACGATTGACTTCAGGGAGATGGATCTTGAATCCACTACCACTGTACTTCTCACCACGGGCGCTCTCTATTAACAGAGAGCAAATCCATTTGTATGGAGGAGAGGTCATTGGATCTACTTGCACCCGTTCATCCCGCAATCCACAGACCGACTCAGGTAAAGAAGAACCTTGTACTGCTGGCAACCTTGTACTGCTGGCATCACCATCCTGGACTTGATTATTGTAACCTTAAAGAATGTATCATAGAGATATGAGGTAAGAGAAGACGTTTCTTAAGATCAATTGACTTATTCTCTTAATTAAAGTGATGAGCTGATTTGCTTTTGAGCAGGTCAGCAACCAGCAATGTTACATTAAAACAGTGAACTGAAGGAAGTAAAATATCGCGAACTGAAAATCAACTAAAAAAGAGAGGAGAGAGAGCTACCGGTATCTACTCAGAAACAAGAAACAGAGAACTAGACTGATGATGAAACAAGCAATTGAATGTGAGATTGTGAGATGAAAGCCCCCGTACGAAATTTTTAGGCCTAACAGAGCTAAAATCAGGCCTAACAAAGGCCTGAAAACGTACATTAAAGGCTTCAAGGGTCTAACAAGTATCAAAATTGGGTCCAGCAATTTTTTGTTAGGCTCGCAGCTAGACAGGCTAACAAAAACAAGACTAATGTTTAGGTTGCTTGTTAGTCTTTGGTAACTCAGTATAACAAGAGCCTTAAAAAAGAGAGGATCGTTGTTAGGGTTTTGTCGTCCATCCGAAATTAACCGAGCGTTAAGCAAAATATTTTTGGCTGTGAGAAATGTAAACCCCAACCTAACAATTCGCCAAACATAAGCGTTACTTTTGTAACGCTCTTGCGTGATCACGATGTTTTGATCTGGCATGCATCAGTTCTAATTTTAACCGCGCGCACGCAATTTTCTCAGGCTATATGAAGATGAACTTTCTTGCACAATATATAAAAATCGTAAAATAAATTATACATTATAGGCTTGCAAACCAGCGATCAGATAATTTAGACATCGCAAAAGTAACTGGGCTGGTAAATGGCAAAGACTTTTCCTCCGATGACGATTTAATTGACCGTCCGCTTTTTCCTAATGATTTTGAAAGGGCCGATCCGCACTAATAGAAGCGAGAGTCGATCGACTTCAGATTGACAACAGCACAAGTAGCCGAACTTGTCCGTTCCTAAAATATAATCCAGTCATGTTTGTTTATATAGCAAATTCCAAGCACAATATTTGGTGTGAATGATGAAGCGCGTAACGTGCTTTCTTGAAATCTAACGCCAGAGTAAATAAGGCTACAGAGGGGCCGAAGCTCAGCTCAAGAGTGGTATTTATTAAAAAATAAGTTTTAATAGATTGACGTGTGTTAATTATTCAGGGCATCAGAGTTTCACAACTGCAAACAATGAAACAGTGAGGCTGCTTAAGCTGGATACTGAGGCAGTTGCATTAAATTTGATAGAAAATTCAACATGCATATACACCTACAAAACACCCAGGTTTTCTTACAGGTAAAGTCTGCATACGAGCCAAGTGGCCCATCAGGCCGGAGCTTATCCCGGTTTCCTTAGCATGAAGCGACTGAGAGTATTTCTACTCCCCCCTGGATGGGATGCTAGTCCATCGCAGGGTTACCCCCCAGCATTAAATTCGCCGGTACCCATTTATACACCTGGGTGCAAAAGGCCCCGTGAGAGTAAAGTGTCTTGCCCAAGAACACAACACAATGTCCCAGGCCAGGGCTCGAACCCGGACCACTCGATCCGGAGACGAGCACACTAACCATGAGGCCACCGCGCCTCCCACAGGTTTTCTTACAGGACATCACTTTAGTGGGTGATGTGGTTGCGAAGTTGTCAATCACATGAACTTTATAGCCACTGATTGGTGTCACGAGTTTTGGCGGACTGAAATAAAAAAAATTCGTTAACAGCAGGCGGCAAACTTTACCGTTCTCAGAGTCACTATACTGCTCCTGTATAAACCGGTCAAAATTCTACTAAAAGGATAAGGAAAAACCAAAGTTTCCGCTGGATTCACAGAAAGTTGCTGTTTGCAAAGGTGAGCATAATGACTTCAGATTTTCTGACAAAAATTTCCGAATAGCTTTTAATTGTTCATCTTTCGCGATACATCTATCTTGGTTGATAATGCTTATTCCTAGGGATTTACTGTAGTAACATCTACCAGGATATCGAAACAACAATGTTATACCTATAACCGATATTGTTTGGTATGCTTGTTCTGATCTTTTGGTTTGAAACTGAGAAAACTTAAGCGTTTTCAAATTGGCTTAAATTGAAATCTGTGACAAGAGGAGAGGCAAAGTGAAAACAGTTAGAAACTATCAAAACATCAAGCCACTTAATTGAGCTTATTTGATGCAATATGAAAGTTTCTAAAGTGTGAGTTTCACAAAAATAGCTGGGTTCACACTAACGTGATACAAAACAATATTAACATGTACGTCAAGGTCGGCAATTGCATTTGGAAAATTGTCCACTATGATTTCACTAAAAATCATGTCGCCGTAATGCAGCTATCAGTGTTATGCCCGAGGGGGGGGGGGGGGGGAAGGCCACAGGATGAGGTGGGGACTTTGAACGTCCTCGTTCACCCCACGTGGGGAATTTTAGCAATCTTTGGGATCGGGAAGTTTGAACAATGTAAAATGTAAGCAAACAGGGTTTTGATATGCGGGGAACTTGGATACGAATGTTCCGCCATCTTGAAAGAACCAAGAATTCCCAGAAGTCCACAACACACGGCGGCCACTTTGAGTCTCAGGAGAAAAAAAAGCTTTGCTTTTGCCCGTCCAGCCTCGCAATGGATGAGAGGTTAGACGGGAAAAATCTTTTGTTTCAGCATTGCGTGATAAAGTTCTATAAAATGGAGGAATGAAAGGAATTTAACAAACCATTGTAGCTCATTGTTTTTTTTTCAATATTTATGTATTTGTAAACAACTACTTTGTTTCCGTTCCAAAGTCTTACCAAATTTTCATGTAAATTGCTATTCATGCTATTCTTTTGTTTTTTTGTGACACTTGGTTAATGAAGTGCAGCAGCTAATTAACTGTTTTTGGTTTTGTATAAATAACAGGTATAGCATAGTATCACATGAAACTACAACAAGAGGGCCAACAATAACTTGAAGAACGAGGACAAACTTAGACGTTCTTAATTTAAACTTTAAGATTCTACATGAAAAACTGGAATAGTTGTATATGTTGATGCTAGAATATTTATAGTGAGCGGTAATATTTTGGGATTTGTGAATTCATCAGCTGAGAGAAATTATTAAAGAAAACAAAGTCAAATTGAAGCTTGTTTTCGAGGCTGTAGTAGTATGTAAATTTTTCATAAAGAGAGCAGACCTTGAACTTCCCGGTGCCTAATTCACTGGAGCAGCACGATCAATAAAAGTCTTGTCAAATGCAAGCACACATTCTTTACCTCAGATGGCTTGAAATTCTCGGTCTGGTGGCTAATGTTCAACTCAAAACCTTCCCCTAGGTGGGGAACTTTGAATTGAAATCTTATCCCAAGGGTTAGGAAGTTTGACTCCAAATTTTTGTTTCTGATCAAAGTCCCCACCCTATCCCGTGGTCCCCCCCTCCCCCTCGGGCATAACATTGACAGGTGCATAATTGAAAGCTTAACATTATCTATTTTCCTTTGCAAAATACTAATTATAAAGAATAAAAGACGTCATTATTATTCAGCACCTCAATGGATTCATTTTTTCATTTCCAGAATATATAAGAGCCTTTTATCTCGAATGGAAGAAAGAGGGACAAGCTGCAAACATCGCATTACCAACTGAAGCCAAAATAAATGAGACATTAACAAGTAACTTATGCATGGGTGAAGGTTCAAAAGGTCAGCAGCATTAAATTAATCGACTCTTCTTCCCATGGCTCAAAAGGATCTAAATCCCACGGCATAAAATCAACCTAACAATGATCCAGTTTTCGATAGCTATTTAGTTCAGTTGTTTGTTGTGAAAATGTCACTCTTGACTAATTCTTGGGTTGCACGTGACGTCATCATTTTCTAAAATCCAAAACTAAAGACCCACCAAAGTTATTATCTGTATCAGGCATGAGAGGGGATAAATTTATGTCTGTTTAACAACTTTTTAGCTCAAGAACATGCTTCGTCTAAAAACAGGCACATTTTAAATTTCAGAGTTATGGCGGTGCGTGACATAAAGCTATGAACGTTTTTATCGCGAAATATATACTTATCTCGGGATATTTAGCCTTTTAAGAAGTTAAAGTATTAGGAAAAGTACTTCTGTTTGCTTGATCAGTTAAGATAATCCGCGGCCTAGATAGCCAAAGCAAGTTCCAGATGTTTACACTATTTTACGGCCGCCATGTTAGTGTTCCTTGGTGGAGGTACACCAACATGGCGGCTCCATACTGGGCTCTGTAAATTTGTGCAAAATATTTCGACAAACAGTTGAAGATCGGGAAAACGTACAGACCTGAAACTTGGACAAGTGTCTTAATTATTAATCTCTTACAACATGATAATTTCTTGAGCTTATTCACTGAATGGTTTTCAAATTATTTTTCAATTGCGTGACGGTGCAATCCAAGAATAATTCTAAATCGGAGGACCATTTCTGAAATGAAACGATGATACTTTTGAAAGATAACTTTTCAATTTTTGAGTCACTTTTATTCATAACCCGTAAATCGAAAATGTATATTCAATATTATTTTCAAGTTTGGCTGTTTTCTGCTAATCCGCAATTCACATATTATAACAGCATCATGCCATTAGTAGAAAAACAATACAAAGTCATGAGTGATGACATAGTTTGTGGAATCTGTTTGATTGCGCATATCTTGTTTATCAATGCTGACTATCCTTTCTGAGATAGCTTCTTTTAACTGAAAAATTCACGTATAGCAGTGCGTAAGACATCAAGATTATTGCACCATGTAAATGCACTCATCGTCCAGGCCGCCTCAGCCCTGTTTGAAGCGATGAACAATGTTCAAACCATGGCATTGCTGTTTTGGAGTTGCAAAGAAGCTGTTGGACTGTCCGCCGCATGGATAATGTGCAAAATTTTGCTGGGATTGATTGCGGGCCCAAGAGAGGCCCGCAACCCTAATCTTGACAGTGACCAGCGGATTGCGTATTACGCGTGCTCGCAACGATTATAACAGAGATGCTGAAACCGGAAGTTGAAAATTTGTTCTGCAACTAAGAACGATCAGAATGCGAAAAATGTGTCAATCATAACAGTTTGTCATATGGAATGCAGGCTTCTGTAACATGGAAGATCACAGTACGTTCTGCTGACGTTTTCATGACAGTTTGTCACATGTGATCCAAGCTTCTGTCACCCCGGCTCAAACTTTCGCGGGAGTAAAATAAAGCCCAGCGCTCGTGGAAAGTGCGTTTTTTCTCACTAGAACTTGAGCTCGGAACATATATAAATTTATATCCGTTTGAATCGTCAATGAAATGACCTTTTACGAATATTTTCTCCTTTAGCGTCAACAAAAATCTCTGATTACACCGACCGAGCAGAGCCCGCCGGACCCCACGCTTTGCTGGCGCTTTACAAAAAGCTCTTCAAAAACCCTGACTTCGAAGTGATATAGCTAATAGCTATCACACATCGGCAAAAGAACAATCTACTCCTTAACATTCCAGCTTTATCATGTTAAGATTTCAGCGAAATAGAAGAAAACCAGAATTAAATTTTTTGTTTCACCAAGTCATTGCTTGACTTAACAAAGTCGCCCAGATCGCCCGTTGCAGACAACATGCACAAGCCAACGTTTCGGTCAAAAGCTCCCAGAATCATTGTCTAAGAGGTAAACCTTGTATGAGAACATCTTGCCCAAACATTCCTTACGTGACTTAGACGAAAAAATGACCTCGGCGGGCTAGGCCAGGAAAGAGAACGAAAGAAAAAATATGACAGACAGCATAAACAACGCGATAATAATTATTCAGCGCGTGAGGTTCGGCACGGAACCAAAAATAAAGCTTGCTTCTGGATAAGTTCACCCTTAAAAGCCAGCAAACGGTCCTAAATTACTCTCTTTATCCTTATAAATGTCCTGACTTTCATCCCTCAAAGAATTTGCCTCAATTTTGAGCAAATAAACATTTCTCTGCGACCGGCTTGAATACTTGACAATACTCTCCGGAGGGGGCATACGACGGAGATTGGTGAGAATCGAAAGTAACGCCAATTTTCTGTCACGCTTGCAATAAAGTGGTCTTTCCGTATCCAATTTCTTTTGCAGACAAGGTACGCATTACAATCTTCTCTGCCCATTCTAGACATCTTAAACAAAAGTTCTTCAAGTGCATTCAGGACCGCACTTTCTAACCTGTTGTTATTACTAGTAGATAACCAATAAAGTAAGGCACAGTGTTCAAACTCTAAAGCCGGTCAGCTCAGCTGGGATCATCTGGTGGAGTTCACAATTCACTGGTCTGCACATCTTGCTGATTTCGGCAAGCAGATTCGACTGCTTTGCCGTTACAAATTCTTTATGTTATTCAAACTTCATGTAATTCATGTAAAACAAAGTCCACAAGGGAATGAAATTCCCTTCCCAAACGAAAGGCTCGACTCGAAAGCAACACACGTGATATATCAGGTAAGTAGCCGGTGACAGACTTAAGGACGTTCGCGCCAATTGTTTCTGCGCATCCTTACTGCGCAGGCAAATTCACATGCCACGTCATGCATGAGCGCGCGCGCTAAGTCATAAAATAAACAAATGATAGGGCAGATGGCCATTGCTAGAGCTTTACCTGGATTTAACGATCTTGGACGTACGGTGACCCCAGTTTTTTTTTCGATGGATCATTTTCTCTACTGATTTTCTACGTTTAGGGGAAAAATAGAAAAAATCTATCGACTAGAAGTTTGAATATTTGGCAAAATGCCCTATCGAATTCCGTTCTTATTAGCTCTTCGAGGACCTTTGCGGCGGTTTCAAATGGCTCTTGAAGGGTTAAATTTTGTGAAAACGTTAGTAAAATTTCGAATTATTTACGCAACAGACCCACTTCTACAAAATATGACTAAGATCGTTTGCCTCTGTTGACTCACCTTCGATATTTTTAACTATAAACCCCGGTGGACCGTGCTCAATTATATGGGGGAATTTTTCGAAATCAGTATAGTTTAGCACACGCTTTATCTCTGAAACGAAGACGGTGAACCCCAATTTTTTTTTGCATTCCTGGCACAAGTAACTCATCATCTGCCAGCAGCAAAAATTTAAAAAAATTCTATCGACTGGAAAATTTTTGCGCGAACGTACTTAAGGACGTTCGCGCTAATTGTTTCTGCACATCCTTACTGCGCACGCAATCTCACTTGCCACGTCATGCATTGAGCGCGCGCGCTAAGTATTCAAATGAAAAATTATAGGGCAGATGGCCATTGCTATAGCCTTGCTTGGAGTTAACGATCTTGGACGTTCGGTGACCCCTACTTTTCTTTTCAGAAACAGATTTTATTTACCATTATCTCAACAATGTCCAAAAATGAACAAAAAATCAATGTGGGAAGTTAAAAATATTTCAAGATTTCTGTCCAGGGGACATGAAATCCTGCCATCTTGCGGCTCTAAGGCGCGTGAAACTATGGTCGCTAAATGCGAACTTGTTCTTTGAGGAACCTCACCAATTGACTAAATTCGCTTAATAGGTCCACTTAAACCATATTTGGCAGATAACATTTCCCTTCAAAGCTCTAATTGCAATATTTTGGGGCTTGCAGCCACTATGGCTTTCTTCGCTAACGAAGCCCGATTTACCCAGATTTAGGTGGTCTTCTGGGTATGTTCTCTCTAAAACGAAGTCGGTACCCCCCATCTTTTTTACATTTCTGACATCACTAACTCATTATCTTTCAATGGTACAATTTTCAGAAAAAATCAATGTTAGAAAATTTTCGCGCGAACGTCCTTAAAGCGGCCTTCACACGGCAAACTAAAGTTGGCAAACTCGTGTTGGCAAACTCAAGTTGATGTGTGTGAACGGCACAAAAACAGTCGGCAAACAAGTTGGCAAACTGTTGGCGACAAATAGAACTTGCCTCTATTCTCGCCAACTTTTTCGCCAACTTTTTCGTGTTGGTCAACTCGTATATGACGTGTGAACGGTTGGCCAACATGTGTTGGTAACTTTCAACCATTCAAAACGAGCTCTATTCACGTGATTCATTTGTGTGCACTTCACAAAATGGGGGAGGCGAGTCAACACTTTTTAAATTTAATATCAAAGCGGTTCACAATTGTTCGGCTGTTCGGGACGTTTCATCTATAGCCTACAAAGATACTAAAAACAAACAAAACAAAACGAAGGAGCGCGCGGACAAACTTGGTTTTGTCTAAACCTTTCTAATTCTCCACCGCTTTCTGGATCTTCTCTTCTCTTCTTATCTTCTGTTTCACTGTTGTACGTGATTGAAACTGCGCTAAAAAGCGACCATGTTGGAAATTGCCGTGTTTGATATTTGCCGTGTGAAGGAACGAGTTTGCCAACTTTTTGAAGTTTTCCAACACGAGTTTGCCAACTTAAGTTTGCCGTGTGAAGGCCGCTTAAAGGGGCTCAGTCACGTTTGAAAAGCTTAGCTAAACTTTTCAAATTCGTTGTTTGCAATCCGTGTCAATCTTCTCCATCCTTAACCATCCTTGTTCCTTTATGGTTTATTATCGTCTCTTTGATCTTTTTTTATCTTTACAAAGTGTTATTTTTAGGTTTCCTTCAATTTAACAGTTATTTTTTTCGATGTTCAAAATAACTCAAGATGCCGTGACTGAGCCCCTTTAAAGCAGTTGTGAGTGCACAGCACGCGAGGAATGTACATTCTTTCCATATTTCGTTTATCTGAGGTAAGTTGTGAATGATGTGTGTCACATTAAGCAGAACCTTGTTAACCCAACAAAGAACCTATCAAAAGCCTAACATTTCTTACATATTTTCGTTTCAAATTCTGATAAACGTAAAACAATGCCTACTTGAGAACGTAAATATTACCGTAACTAAAGCATCACAAGAGCCTTAAAGCCGGCTTTTTTAATGCTCTTGTACATATATATGTAACGTTCCTGTAGGGCTCCTGTTATATATAGATAGTTAGGTTCCTGTAAGGCTGCTGTTATGCTCTAAAATTAAGGCCTAATTTTGGCTCCTGTCAGCCCTAAGGCCGGCCCGCTAATCAACTAAAAGTCTAAGATCACAGAGCATAACAAGTACAGGTATTATCACAAAATGAAACTTTCGCAATTTGAAAGACCTTTACAACTGCCAGTGAGCAGACAATACTACATGTAAGACTATTTATACATGGTCTCCAACAATCTTTGGACATTTTTTAACCTTAATATCCCTGTAACGAAAATTTATTTTCACCTCAGACCTGGGAAAATGTTGATTAATAACTACTTAATAACCGAGAGTGAGGTCGTTACGGGAAAATCTCAAACTGAGGCCGTATTGACCGAGCGATAGCGAGGTCAATACGGTAGGCCGAGGTTTGAGATTTTCCCGTAACGACCAAACGGTCGAGGTTATAAAGTTGTTTATTATATGGCTAACAAAACGGTTCTAAAGAGAGAAAAAATCTAAATTCAAGGGGAAGTCGTTACTTCACATCCGGTGATGCACGCGCTTATCTATTGAGTCATCTTTTCAAATCAATTCAGCGAACTGACGCGTACTCCGTCAAGAAAATAAATTTATTTTTGGAAAACAATGATCAATACGGCCGCAAAAAGTATTTTAGTACAGTTGTGTTACTATATATGACGAGAGAATTTTCATCGACATTCTCAAGAATCAACCGCTAAACGTCGATTCCTACAGCAAAGTGCTTCAAACTTGCTCAAAAGCCGTGCGGCCGTGTCGGTAAAAGAAAATACAATTTGAACGGAATCAACACTACTCTTCGTCGTCATTTTCGATGAAAACTCTTCACCTTTTCTGAGTTTCCTAGATTATAGTTACTGGCCCATTAAAGATCTTGAACTGGCGCTCACACATGCTGCGAATATCCACACCGGAAAAAAAAAACCACTCGGCTGTTTAAATCTGATGTTCCTTGAAGATGTTTAAACTAAACTGGCTTGTGTTACATGTACAGCAAGAGAATTTGTTGATGTTGACTGCTGTACTGCTCTGGTGCCACCAATTGCCTTTTGAATGGTGAAAGAACAGTGAAAGGTCGGGAGACCTGTCTTCGGAAAGGAACCTCTCATGTATACTTCGCTGCAAACCCGCTGAAACCCGACAGGGTGTCAGGTTCATAATCGTCGCCATCCGTTTTCCGATATCTTAAAAAAAACTTTGTCTATAAGTGGTCAAGGACAGTAGCCGGTAAGTCCAAAACTTCTACTATGCTTGCTTTGTTTATTGACGACAAATATCGCTGAAATGTTTTCATTTCACTGGCAGTTGTCAATTTCAATTTCTTCCTGACCAATTAACTCGTTCGTAATTTGCGGAAGTAACTTCATTTTTTCCTTAAAAAGTAATATAATTAACTCTCTGAATGTTAATCGTCACTCATCGTCTTGTATCGCAATGATTTTCAATGTAAATAAAGCAAATGTGTTCTAGCTTTGGATAACCTTTCGTGTTTTTTCCTTTCCTAGTTTGCATAATCCGTAATCGGCCCGTGGGCATTACGGGAGAATAATGCCCTGGCGTGAAGCTGCACTTGGCCAATCAGAGCGCGCGTTATATCGGCTACAAACCTAGCCATATAATAATAATTATAATTAACCCATTGCTTGTTGGTTAAACTGAAGTACAGAGAAATGTTGTTTCATTAACTTTGAAATATACATTACACATTGAACTCTTCGTTTTCAATCACGAAGTAGAAAAAGCCGTGAAACCTATAAGCCTAAATTACCTTTGAAGATGCTTGAAATTGATCATACCTGTTTCCAGTTGTCAAAAAGTCGTTGCCACCTTAAAAAATAGCCAGTCTATGACTACATGTGCCTAGTGATATGAAAACTAGTATCACCTGCAATGACTACATGATACAACGGCAACAAGAAACTTTATTGTGAAATAAGAAGAATCATCAACATTTTCTTCAGTTTCTTTACCGATAAAGCAAGAAAATAGAAGTAACTGATCGCCAAACAACCCATATAACGACAGGATTCGGCAGGAAACGCTCGTCCACGACCACTGATCGAGGGAAGAATCATCAACACTTTCTTCAGTTTCTTTACCGATTAAAGCAAGAAAATTCTCGAAAAATCCCTTCACGTTTGCTTTTAAG
>JAHPZR010005191.1:0-20000 GCA_019787425.1 Platygyra sinensis
GGTTGACGATTGAGGAGCTCGGGAAATGGATTCTGCAAATCGGGCGGCTTTCTCGGCTTCAGCAAAGGTTTTCGGTTCTTTCATGTACACGAGCTGGCGAATTTCGGGACGCAAACCTTGTAGAAAATATGTCATCTTTTCTTTGTTTGTTAAGCCAAGGCGGCGGAACTTTGTACAAAGGTCAGTTAAGTAATGATCCAGAGTTTCACTGGGAGCTTGTCGCCTATTCAGCAAATATTCTCGTTGCCCATAGCCATGATCCTTGCTGGAGTAGGAGAGTTTAGACAACGGCGACTTTTGCAACAAACGCCTTCTACAAATGTAACACAAAAGAAGCCAAAAACTCGTTCAGTATATATTACATACTACCGATTTAGCCGTAAATTAACGGCTAAATTTTTGGTTTGTAATATAGTGGGGCCCCAATTTAGCCGTAAATTAACGGCTAAATTTTTGTTTTGTAATATAAAAGGACCCCGATTTAGCCGTAAATTAACGGCTAAATTTTTGGTTTGTAGTATAAAAGAACCCCGACTTCGCCGTACATTAACGGCTAAATGTTTGGTTTGTAATATGTATGGACCCCAATTTAGCCGTAAATTAACGGCGAAATTTTTGGTTTGTAATATAGTGGGGCCCTAATTTAGCCGTAAATTAACGGCTAAATTTTTGGTTTATAATATAGTGGGACCCCAATTTAGCCGTGAATTAACGGCTAAATTTTAGGTTTCTAATATAGTGGGACCCCAATTTAGCCGTAAATTAACGGCTAAATTATAAATTTTTTGGTTTGTAATATAGTGGGGCCCCAATTTAGCCGTCAATTAACGGCTAAATTTTTGGTTTGTAATATGGTGGGACCCCAATTTAGCCGTAAATTAACGGCTAAATTTTTGATTTGTAATACAGTGGAACCCCAATTTAGCCGTAAATTAACGGCTAAATTTTTGGTTTGTAATACAGTGGAACCCCAATTTAGCCGTAAATTAACGGCTAAATTTTAGGTTTGTAATATAGTGGGGCCCCAACTTAGCTGTAAATTAACGGCTAAATTTTTCGTTTGTAATATAGTGGGACCCCAATTTAGCCGTGAATTAACGGCTAAATTTTTGGTTTGTAATATAGTGGGACCCCAATTTAGCCGTAAATTAACGGCTAAATTTTTCGTTTGTAATATAGTGGGACCCCAATTTAGCCGTGAATTAACGGCTAAATTTTTGGTTTGTAATATAGTGGGACCCCAATTTAGCCGTAAATTAACGGCTAAATTTTTGGTTTGTAATATAGTGGAACCCCAATTTAGCCGTAAATTAACGGCTAAATTTTAGGTTTGTAATATAGTGGGGCCCCAATTTAGCCGTAAATTAACGGCTAAATTTTTTTTCCTGAAGGTGGTTTAGAGAGAAGCAAACCGTCAGGCCAGGACATAAAATTCGCGTAAATGGCTCTAAACCACCTCTAGGAACCCAGGGATATCAAAATAACGCAATGCGAACATGAGGTAAGCCATTTTTATCTAAATTATTTTCTACACGTAGCATTTAGAGTGGATTATGATTGGCAGAAAGGCAATGAGAAATTTTGTAGGCCAATGATATCATGTAAAGCAATGACAAAAATTTTGTACGGAAACTCTGAAAAAAATTCTCGGATGCGAAAAAAGTGGCTTCAAGAAACATCTTACGGCACTTTTTCCGCGCGAAATTTTTCATGTTTGTATTATTAATAAGTAATCATACGGTTTTTCTCGCTCAATTTGAATTAATTTGCACTTGTGAGTTTTTCCAAACGCTGAGATTGCACTCACCGAAGCGGCTCGTGCAATTTCAGCCTTTTGAAAAACCCACTCGTGCAAATTGGACAGCAAGGACAAGAGCATCGTCTTCATCCTGCGTCTACAGATGTGACCAGCAAGAGTGTATCTGGAATGAAGTGGAGCCGGTCACTGCGTTGGCATAGCTCTTCTTGTAAGATTCCATTATCAGATTGTAGAATAGCAATTGAAAATAGGTACAACTGGCTCTGAATAACAAAAGTCGAAAAACCGTCCGGACAACCTCACGAGTTACACGAGGTGCCAAATGTGGTGCCGGACAATGAATGCCTGTGATGTCCTGTTACCATTACGTCAGCCCTCCCGAGAATAAGAAATTCTCAGATCTCTATTATGATGTTTTTTCCCGGAGGTCCCCCAGTGTCGGTACTGCCAATCAAGTTGCAGAAGAGTTCTTTTTTCCGTATTTCCAATAAAATTCACCTTACAACTACAGTGAAATCCTGTGCACTACATTTAATACCTATGCGGCATACAAACAATTTAGCCTTTAATTTACGGCTAAATTGGGGTCCCACTCATTACAAACCAAAATTTTAGCCGTTAAGGAGGCTCGAAAGGGTTTTTCGTTGCTATATTGCTTGTGAAACGATGGAAGATTACCAAGAAGGATGTTTAATGGTGTGGGCAAACTATATGTCTCCTTGCAATTCTATTGTTGGGCTATACTTTAAGGGTACTTGTGACGTCATATCAGTTACCATGGCAACGCACGAGGTCCACAAAAGCGTCCTCTAAATTTCAGTTTTTGTAAATTATCTGAGAAACTAATTCGGTGACCTACCATTTTTATTTCTTTGTTGGAAAGTTCCCTAAATTCTTTAACTTTTCAGACAGTATGAAAAAATTCTATCTAGTAGAATTAAATGTATTTAAAGAAAACGCGTTTTATGGCTTACAGAAAATTCCACTAGATAATTTTCCCTGAAACTTTTATATCTGAAGTGCCATTGCGAATGGTGCGTGCATGCAAAAAATCAAGATAGGTCACCGAGCGAACTTTCGAGTTAAAAACAAATGTTTTCTGCAGATTTTATTTCCGGTTCGCGCGATTTTACGCAGCATTAACTTCCGGTGTGCTGATTTTAATACTGGTTCAGCTGACGCGTGCATCTTAGTTATGGTGTGTGTAGATTGCGCGCGCGCGTGCAGCTAAAAACCCTTTCGAGCCTCCTTAAGGTGGCCGAACACGGTTTTGGCGCGCGCTCTTGCTAACGCGATTCAGCGCGCGCACAAGTATTGCATAAAAACAAACATGGCATAGAGCTATCATTTTATTTGCTCAATGTCTGGGCTATCTGTACTATATTTTTCTTCACAAATGAACACAATGTATTGAATTGATGGTTTTACTCTTTTATTACAAAGGTATGTTAGAAAGGTAACGATGCAAAGAACTCAGCTCTGCTATTTCTTTGTTGCTAAAAGAACCCAGTTAAATGCAGCGCATGCGTGGTAAGTCAAAAAAGTGCGATTGAGTGAAAAATTGACTTCTCGGAGGCGCTTGTTTCTCGAGAACCACTCATTAGAATTTCACGAAATTTGGCACGAAAATACTTTAGGAAATAAGTAACTGAAGGATTGCAAAAAAATTCAACTTTAACAAAGGAAATTCAAGAGATGCCAGTGAACCTTCAAAGAGGGATAATTAATGATCTGTTTGTTAAATTATTATTAAAATAGCGCTAACTTACGAGTATCGTTACAAGCTTGTTGCATGCAAATTATAAAGAAAATCTAGTGACTAGATTTTCTGCAAATAAACAAAACCGATTTTAAACACCTGTTTATATTTAATCATGTTGCCATAGCAACGGTACATTCGTCAGCTTAATTATCAAAAACTTGAAGTTTGTGTTGTTAACTTGCTTGCTGCCATTTTTGGTGACCAAAGGATCAAGGGTTTTAGAGAAAACTGTAAATGAAACAGAGGTATCAAAAACTGTGTTCAGCCACCTTAATTTATGGCTAAATCGGGACCCCTCTATATTACAAACTAAAAGTTTAGCTGTTAATTTACGGCTAAATCGGGGTCTCACTATATTACAAACCAAAAATTAGGCCGTTAATTTGCGGCCAAATTGGGGTCCCACTACATTACAAACCAAAAATTTAGCCCTTAAAGGAGCAGTATCACGAGGATCTTGCTGATTTAGGCCAATTCTGTGCTAAAATCATTACTTTGAGGGTTTAATCATAAACAAAATGCTTCTGTAAAGCTACGGCGAAGATATCAAATAAATTTTATCAGAGAGGGCTAACCATAATAAATTTCTTGAGGAATTTTGGAACGTGCAGCATCCGAACTTGAAAAAATTGGCCAATTTTTTCAAATTTCAATCCATTTCCATCCATGCCATCCGTAGCGAGAGGCGACAAGAAACAGTTGCATTACCTTCAAACAGTCTTTAATAACAAAACTAGATCATTAGTTTTGGAATTCAATTGATGCAAAGACACCTTCTAGCTTTTTGTAAAGTTGCTAAATAGCGTGACAATGCCCCTTTAATTTATGGCTAAATCGGGGTCCTTCTGTGTTACAAGCCAAAAATTTAGCCGTTAATTTACGGCTAAATCGGGGTCACAATACATTACAAACCAAAGACTTAGCCGTTAATTTACTGCTAAATTAGGGTCTGAACTATAATACAAACCAAAAATTTAGCCGTTAATTTACGGCTAAATCGGGGTCCTACTATATTACAAACCAAAAATTTAGCCGTTAATTTACTGCTAAATTAGGGTCTAAACTATATTACAGACCAAAAACTTAGCCATTAATTTACGGCTAAATCGGGGTCCTTCATTATTACAAACCAAAAATTTAGCCGTTAATTTACTGTTAAATTAGGGTCTAAACTACATTACAAACCTAAAATTTAGCCGTTAATCTTTGGCTAATTTTTTTGTTTGTAATTATTATTATATATATTACAATTAATTTTAAAATTTTAATCTTTACAAAAATGGTTTCTGGCTAAAAAATTGGAATATATGTAGAAGAAAATTAACGCAAATTTTTCAATTATATATAGACCCCTGGAGTAGTGTTCTATCATGATTCGTTTTACATTCTCGAGCGTGTCCTTCTCGTCTGTGGTCAGGTCACTGTAAAAGTCCTTGGCTGGTCCGGCTAAATGGAGTACCAATTCTGTTAACGCTCCCTCGCTGTCCAGGGCAATGCGCCTACGTTTTAAACGGTTCTCGAAGACTTCAAACCATTCAGCTACATCATCTCCATCCAACCCACGGAAAGGTTGTATTCTGATGGTTTCCGGAACAACTATGGACGTCTGTTGTTGCTGTCCGATTCGCTGTAAAGCTTCGGTCAATGTTTGAATTAGATGCGGATCCATAACTTCTCCTGGTTCGGTTTTATCGGGCGTACGGGATCCTTCGTTATTTTCGTCTTCGCTATCCTCTGAATCTTCTCGCTCACCGTCCGATTCTGTATATCTGGAGTAGGCGCTAGAAACAGAGTCGCTGCGTATTTTTGTTTTGTTTTGTTTTGGTTTTTTATAATTTATGCTATCTCGCTCTCTCAATTGATTATGAGAAATCAACTGTGAATTAATTAACGGATTTGAGTGGTGTGCAAAACTCGAATTCTGTTCTGGATCTGGTTCTTCGTGTTCGGGTTCGCTGATTTCTTCAAGTTCTAATGCAATCAGAGGGCCACTCTGTAAGTGCCTGGAGTCAATCGGAGTAAAGTCTTCTAATGAACTGCTTTCGCTTCCTTCACGCGGTCCACAGGGAGTGGATTGTTTTGATGAACTTGGGTGAACAATGGACGGCTCTCGACGCTGCTCTATACTGATATTTATGGCTTCTCTGTTCGTACTATCGGCCTGACTGGGACTGGAAAATGCGGTGGACAAACGTGGGCCGTGGCTGGATTTACTGGGCTGGATTTCTTCGTTTAAGACTAATGCGTGCGTCGACTCGTGGACGGAACTTCGGTAATATGGTAATTCACACAACAATGTACAATTCTCTTCTTCTGATAATGAAGCCTGTACTTCTCTATTTACTTTAGGCGTACTGGCTTTAACTACGGGAACGGCTGATTTCCTACTTCGTAAATTATACGGCGGAAGTTTCTTCTTAAAAACTCTCTTCACGGACTTCATAAATGAGAACAAATTGAGTTGATTTTGTACTCACGGTACTTGAGGCTTTTATCCTTTCTTCGCACTCAAGGGATTACATCAACTGGCGTCTTTCACGGACTTGAATCTGCTCTGAGGCCTTGATAACGTCCTGGGAAGATCCACGAAGCACCACTCTTTTCCACAACTGTGACGATAACTGTTTTTACTGTGACGATAAGTTTTTCCTGCGAGCGCTGTAATTTCTGGCTGAACGGAGAACTGAACTGACAACTGGGGAAATCTAGCTCTGGAGAGCACTGCTTTGCTTGCGGGAACGGAATCTCGTCACGAATTCCTGGTACACGGGGATCTACTTCGATGGTCTTCACTACGGACGTCAAGGAAGAGACATAACTTGGTCCAACAGTAGTTTATTCTGCACTCGGCTGAGTGATCGACGATGTAATCGATGTCAATTGCATACTGGTTGTAATCGATGTAATCGATGTCGATGTAATCGATGTAATCGAAAAACTTTACAAATGCACTTGCTTATATATCATCCTAACAAGCTAAGTGTTCACAACATGGTAATGAAACTTCTAACATACAATACGAGCGGAAAAGCCTTAATGGGCCCTTTGCAGTTTACGATCACATGGTACAAAAACCGCCATGCTGGAGAGCAAACCACCCACTGGGACCTACAAAACAAAAGAATATTTAGTTAAGTTGCTTTGTTTTGGAGGTCCCAGTGGGCAGTTTGCTCTCCAGCATGGCGGTTTTTGTACCATGTGATCGTAAGCTGCAAAGGGCCCATTACGATAGCAAATCCCAATCAACACTACGAAGTCCCTTAAATTAAAAATAGATTGCTAAGATTAAAGGTTGAAAGGCTGAAATTAAGATAGAGCAAACTTAGGAAATTAAAATTCTCACTTGGTGTTACCGAGAGCAAAGAAAACTTGTCCCATGAATAGAACTTCATTACTGGAATATAGCTCAGCTGGCTAACTCTCAAGAAAACTCATAAAACTTCATTAGTGTAAAGTAGTTCAGCTGGATAGCTTCCGAGGGAACGGAAAACATATCTTAATGCCGAAAGGAACCTAAATGCACCGCTAACGAACTATTTGCGTACTAAATGAAAGTCGGTGTTGCACACGTACAGGTATACAAAGAGTCGGCATAGTACAAAGTATAATATTTAAATTCCTGGTCGTCAACTGGATAGAGGCTACTGTTGGTTTTTTCTACAATTTTCCAAATAACAAAGAATTAGAAATGACTGTGAAACGGCGAATTTTCTCATAACAAAGCTTATTTATTATGTGGAACGTAATAATGACCTGTGTAACAAGGAGCCAAAAGAAAGGCACTGACTACAGTTGTTTTGAAAAGTCTTTTAAGGCTGGTTTCTCTGCAAGCCGGCGCATGGGAAAGAGTAAAAGGGTCAAATTCAAACTAGTCCGGCCAGAAAGAAAAGTGGACACTAGTTTCTCCATTTTTCTCAGATAACTAAACCCAAGTTATAGTGTGTGTTCCTTAATTCCAAATGCGTGTTCTTCGCTTCAACGTTTTCTTTATTTCGTTCTTCATAACTTGAATTGATTATGTCACAAAAATTTGATGGTAGAATGATTCCAACTGCGAATCTAATGATCAACAACCAGAGAAGCTCCTTGAAATGGAGAGATAAACGAGGTACGTCGGTCAAAATCAAAACAAAACTCAGTAACAACAAAGTCATGAAAGAAACCGGTGTCTTATCTTCTTTAAGAACGGCCCACAGCAACGGACATGTTTTCGTTGAAGCTTCTGTACTCATACCCTCCGGAAAGTCATGAATATTCCCCACAGTAGTGACAAGTACGAAAGCTACAAACACTACAGAAACGACACACATCACTTTTACGGCCTTCAGAGAGATAATCTGTTGAGATCCACAACTATACCACCATATTATTATGGAGCCAATGATTCCAAAAAATACTGCAACTGTTATCTTAACTTTCGAAGACCGACATCCTTGGTATTGATATCCCATGTAATGATCAAAATAGATTATCATAATTACAGTTGTGTTGCAGGCCTGAATAACCATCATAATAATCGACATTACTCTGAAGACATTGCACGATTCTCTGGGTTGAACATCAAATCCATTCCACGATTCTGCAGCATCCATAACAAGAATTGTCGCTTGACAAATCACTTGGAAAATCGCTAACATTCTTTTTCTTTGAACAAATGTGTTCTTCGTTTTGTCTTTAAAGCAGCTCTGCAACATTCGTAAGTTGAAGAACACTCCCGTCAAATCAACTGCTGCAAAAACCAAATATATCAAATTCATGTCGAAACACAAATGATAAAAAACTTCACGTTATCGGTCAACCGAACTTGCGTGCTAGTGTATCAGAAGTCTTTACAGTCTACTGGTTGATGCAATATATATATCAATGGCCACATACTGAGAGCAGCTTTCACCTGTGCCGAAAAGCAACTGATTGGCTTAAAAAACTCGCGCCACTTTGTCGTCCAATCAGAAGTCACTTAGGGTAACGTGCATGATAGTTGGTGGTCAAAGGGAAGTGTGCGCTACAACGATCATCGGCGACTGTCATTAACTATCACGTGCCGCTTTATCAGGGCTGTCAGGGACATGAAACCAAAGTTTTTTCCGAAACAAAAGAGAGCGAAGCTGATAAAAAGACAGCCTGGCCTTTTTATCCTCAATTATTTTGACAAAAGCCTCGGCAAAGAGTAGCATCATTTTTACTTAATTGTATCGATCGCAATTTCTAATTGCAAAACGAAATCCACTAATTTCTCCCCGATACCTAACTCTCCCTCGTTTAATAATACATCCCTAGAGTTACACGTAGACGTTAAAAGCGGCAACCACAGTCAAGGTGATACTTTAACCCTTTAAGCCCTGAAGAAAAACCTTATTTTTCTAAAATGATAACAGTATATCGAGGAAAGACCACAAGTAATATACTAGTTGAAAGGTATTGTTTGGGATATGTCCTAAATCACCACAACAGACATACAAGATGTCACAGATTGAACTGAGGATCTGCAACGTGAAAAAATGAAAACGTTACAAAATACTTTATTTCGTGATTATATTGGGTATACCCCTAAACAATGGCTTAATTTGCAGCTCTGGGTGTGCAGATTTTTGTATCAGATATTCACTTGACCGTAAAATTGTAAAACACAAAAGCTTCAAAAACTTGAGGGGTCGTTAATCAAGTCTGATTTAGAAGGCAGAATGATTCTATGCTTCTCAAAGATCCTTTTGGCGTCCAAATATGAAACAAATTGGCCTAAAACTAAGCTTATTATAATATTTTGTTCCATATGGCACTATCAACTCTTTTAAACAAATAAAAGAAGGAATCCGGTTAATTAATGCATCTGTTATTTGCATTAATTAAGCGGATACCTTATTTCTATCCGTAAATACGAGAAAAAAAGGTTTGGCAGCTAAGCTATTATCCGCTTAATGAACGACTGTCCTTTCATCTTTGCTTTCGTGAATTCTGCAATTAATAGAGATGATTTGTTTGAATTTGAAATTAATTTATAGCTTTAACAAATTAACCAAGACTGAACATGGTTGAAACTCGTTATTTCATGTAAAAAGGTTCCTACATGCTTACGTCATGATTATTTTATACAGAACTTTAGTACCTTTCAATTTCTTTATCTTAGCGTTTTCTGATCACCTGACATGTTTCTCACGAAGATTCAGTTGCATGCTTAGAAAATGACTTACTTCTTCAAACTGCTTTTAGAACTCGACACAAACAATTACAACTGGTATCACCCAATATAAACAAAATAAATGAAGTTCACGTTTGACAGGTGCCGTGAATACACCATTGTATTCACCCTCAAGGAGGTTCTGTTCTTCGTATCATCATAAAATTGTTCATGTTCCTTTTTTTTATTGGCGAGAGCTGTCACGACAACCTCCAAGCAAGCTTTCAATGAAAAGAGCTTGCTCGAAGCTTCGTATTTTCTACCGGCTAGCTAGCTATAGATTTCTCTGCATGCAATATTGGAGTAAGCTTACTCGTTATGTAGCAGTCCATCACACCCTGTACTATGACCTACAAGAAATAAGAAGTCAAGCGTTTATTCTTGCTACCGATTAAATTTTTTGGGTAAACTATCTGCAGGCAAAGGCAATTGCCGTTGTGCAAATGTAAAGAAGCGTTCTTCATTAAGCTTATTTTATTGCTGTAAGGTATAGAACGTTGGTTAAAGTATACATATTTATTCAAATCATTCATAATCAATCAAGGGAAATTGAAAGGTAGATTGAAAGGTAGTCAAACTTATTTTCTCTTATTTTTGAATATCCACTATTTAATATCTAGAACTTTTGTTCCATTTATTTTTCCTCTTCATTCCTTGAATCAACCATGTCAATGAAAAAAATCATTTTCTCGTCGTCTTTATAAACGCCTAGCAGAGGACATGTTTTCATCGAAGCTTCTGTAGTAATGCCCTCTGACAAGCCATCAGTGTTATTCTTCACAGGTCTTTACAGCCCCGACTGGTACCAAAACTGCATATACTACAACACACACCACTCTGACGCCAATCCGAGAGAGAATATCTTGAGACCCACAACAGCATCACCATGTCATTATGGAACCAATGATTTCTAAAGATACTGCAACTATTATCGTAGGTCGCACGCGAAGACAGTTGATATGCTTTGTAATAATCAAAATAAATTATCATAATCACAGACCTGAATAAACATCATAGAAAGGACAATACTCTGAAGACATTGCACGATTGTCTGGGTTGAACATCCCTCGATTCCACAATTCTACATCATTTGTCGCTTGAAAATGATGGAATACACGGACATTTCTGAACGAGTTCTTGTGAACTCCTTGGTGCTCCGTGGGTAAACAAATTACATTTACATTTTTTTACAAAGACGTTTTGCCGAATTATTGTTAACATTCTGCTTTTTTGAACTTATATAGTAGTAGAACTCGCAGTTATGTGATTTTATATTAGTAATGGTAATAGGACTGAGTGGAGTCCAATTCGGTCTGTAATCATACGAGTGATAACAAAATCGGACGACCGCGCAGCGGGAGTCCGATTTGTTTATCACGAGTATGATTACAGACAGAATTGGACGACACGAAGTCTTATTACCAATTAATCATAAAAATTACAATTTCCGAGAAAAGAAGAATAGCAAAGTTATGAAATAAAGGGAAAATTTGCATTTAATGTCGCTCTGAAATCGACAACAGTCAAAATGGATTTGCTGGTTGCCAAGTGACGAGCGAAAAACAAGTCTTATGTCAGTCAAAAACGCAGCCATGCATGAAAAACGCTAGACTGCGCAGAACTTTGCGGAATTTGGTTAAAATTACGAACGCTTGCCAGGGCAGTTTTCCAGCAAGATTCAAGGTTTTTAAGCTGAGTCAATAGACAGCTCACTTCAAGTTGTAAACAACAGAGCCAGAGTCAATTATGATTCTTCGTTTCCTTGGCTTTTTGGGACGGGGATTTTCTTAAGTTGCTGGTGTTTTTTAAACACACTGAACTGTTTATTGAAAATTTAAAATGGCGCCGAGAGATTTTTGTAGCCATGCTGTATTTGGACGACAGCATACCGGTGAATTCTGCCACATTCGCTAATGAAGAAACTTGGTTTGAACTGATTGGAACTGCTGGTCGAACATTCTCTTACAGCTGGTGGATTTGCTGAAGCTGCAGGCACCGAACAGCTGTGCAAAGGGAATGTCGAAGAAATCGCAGATATCGAGCTGGATTGTACAGGCACGTATCCGCTAGCAATGAGAAACAATTCTCGTCTTTCACTGTGATTCACTGGCAGTTAAATGCATTAATGTTTTTGGCTTTACAATGTTCTACCTATGCTGCCATCCATGATTTAGTTGCTCGAGCGATGTTTTTGGAGGCTGTGGTTTTACTATTATTTATTTCTGAAATTTCTCCGTCCGATACAAGGGGAAAACTTGGCTTGGTCTACTGTCATTGTTCCTGTATTTTGATTTTGTTGAACAAAATGAGGATTTTCGAGGGAGGAAATACCAGTGTACTGTGCAGTGGTATTACAGCCGGGTGGATGTTTACCTCCGTTTGCCGCGGTGGTTGCGAAGCGATAAACAATGCTGTGGATTGCTGAACTTCATCTGAACATGTTAACATATCCACAAAGGAACTCGTCTGGATAGTTCGCATAAACATTTGTGCCATAGGATAAAATAAATCACTTCTGTCTTCTAAAACATAATCATTGTTCAAGGGGGAAAAATTCTCCATTTTGAAGAAAGCCCCAATTTAGGAGTTTGTACACTTGTTTCTATGGTGATTGAAACCAAGGTTGTGATTGGTTGATTTAAACCACAACTTTAAATGTGATTGGTTAATTTTAACTACATCTTTGAATGTGATTGGCTTATTGAACTGTCCGATAACAAACTGTCCGATAACAAGGTGTCCGATAACAAACTGTCCGATAACAGCTTGACAAGTGAATTAGTGGGAAATAGGAGTTTTTTAAACCAATCACAATCGAGGAAATTGTAATTTTTATGATTATTTTAGTAATTTTAAACTATCGATGATATTTTTTTACTTATTTTGAACATTTTGATATTGAGTGTAACTGAGTATTAATAGGCTAGTTTCGAATTGTGCAGAAACAAAAGAACAGAGTCGAGGTTCAGGGGAATAATTAGCATTTTGTATTGTTCAAAACAAAGGAAAATGCAAATTATTCCCCTGAACCTCGACTCTGTTCTTTTGTTGCTGCACAATTCGAAACTAGCCTATTGTGATTTTGTTTTCAAGTATTTAGCCAGGTAAACACGATTTATAGCTTGTTATTTATTAAGTTAGTTATTAGTAGCCGATGAGCCAGCCTGTAGGAGTACTACTAATAAAGAGAGACTATAAACTGCAAGGGACCGCATACGATAAACGCTGCCAACGTAGGATCTACTAGAGATCTGATCAGCCAAAAAAATATGTGTATAAAGATTAAACTGCAAGGCTGATACTACGTGAAAAACGTTTCGAGACACCAACATGACCAGAACCGACAAAGCAGGATCGCAACTGTGGACAGCTGTTTCGCTCTTGTTGGAGCTCGTCAGCACAGTGTAGCGAAGATATGTAACGCCAGCCAAGAGCCAACGCACATAAATTGCACAATGACCCGTTCACTATATCAAGTTCCGTACTTTGAACTCACTTGCGCTCCGAGACACGCGTTGCCACATCACGTGCCCCGGAGGGCAAGAAGACCAAAGTGGGCAGCGTTTATCGTATGCGGTCCCTTGCAGTTTATAGTCTCTCATTTATGAATTTTCGGACCGTAGGTCTTTTCAGATCCGATACGCTGCGTTTTTTTAAGCATGGTATTGGCCATGAGTTTGAATGTTTAGGCTGGCTTTGTCTAGCCACATTTATTTTTTGCTTTTCGAGACACCAATAGTGACACTTTGGTCTTCTTGCGCTCCGGGGCACGTGATGTGGCAACGCGTGTCTCTACAATGAAATCTAGCATGTATGTGAGGCAATTTCGGGCTATTTTGTTGTTTTAGCCCGAAATTGCCTCACATCCACGTTGGATTGCATTGTAATGCAAATGAGAAAAACTAACCGTGAAAAGGGCTCTTGGAAAATAACATAAATCAGTTTCGTCCGGGATACATCAATTTTGAATGACATACATCGATGTTGTGTAGGATACATCGCGTTCCTGAATCATCCGTGTGTGACCCAAAAGATGTTCGAAAAAATTAAAAGATGAGGGGGATCTGGGCCTGGCCGCATGGCGTGTGGACGTCTCTAATAACGCTCCGCAAAGAGTGAGCTCTCTACCTTTACCATTAATTGCACGCGCGCTGATGACGAAAGCTCAAGTTATCTGCACGCGCTCAAAGAAAAATCGAGATACCCAAAATCCAATTAAGGTCATTCCCCAGTATTGCATTGCGCATCACTACTGCGCATAAGTTTACGCGTGACAAGCGTGCGCGCAGTAGAAAATGGCAGCTTTTTCTTTACTGCTGGACCTCACCAAGGAGGTAAATCGTCTTTTTCTCGAAAACGACTACGGTAGTAGTCTAGCATGTTCCAAATTGACCCGCCCCCACCCCTTTTCAAAATGGCCGCCAATAAAATTTCGTGAAAATATGACGTCACACGTACCTTAACCACGTCGAACCACAGCACGGTCGCCCTAAACCCGACGACCTTTGACCCCGTGCCCGCGTTCCCGTTGGCTGACCGAACAACCCTAAGCAAAAGCACTGCCAATCCCTAAGCCGGCGCCGATGAAGAAAGCCTAACGAAGCCTAACGAAGCCTAACGAAGCCAAGAACCCTAGCCGCGGTGCGCCTTTTTGGTTTGGACTCTGCACCCACTGGGCTGACCTTCACCGCGCTGGTGTTGGCTTGACCTTGACTGCGCGCGCGCGCTAGGGGCTTCCAAAAAAACAACACGCACCACAGGGAGAACACAATCTTGCTGAGTAGGGATAGAGTAAATAAAGGAACGAAAAGAATGAATAGTTCACCTTTGTCTCATGTTGTCATATGTTAGCTCACAAGATTTTACTGGGAAAACTGCTGGTTACAAATCCTGCAAAACACTGTAGCGCTAAACTCGTACCTAGGCCTTTCCGCGCTAAGGCAAAAAAAAATTTGGGTTTGTATAAAATTTGACAAGGGAGGCAACTCTTTGCCAAAACATTTTGAACGCACTGCGAATATTCGCTCGAATCTCTAAATTTCGTTGCTTTCACGAAACCAAACAAACACAAAATGAGGTCGGAAGGTTTCTCTACAACTTCGCCGAGTTTGTTTTCGAATACTTTTGCGACAGTCGGAGAATTTTAGCGACTTTTGCAAAGCTTTGTCTTAATTTGCTTTTCCCAACATGATCGTACCGTTACCCAAATCCTAAACACGTCATCCAGCGCGCCCTCGTGCTCCTCTCCTTCTCTCACATACGGTTTTTTGACGTAAAAAGTTTTTACAAAACCCTTCCCCTTCTCCCAACTGTTATAACAAAATCTCGCTAAAACGCTTCTGGTATTAGCTCCCAACATGTTGTTTTCCTGCGGAGATCGGGCGACCTCGTAAGCGCAAGATAAACTGCGAACAGGGAAGGTGTTTGTAAAGTTTTGTAGTGTCAAAAAAGCATGTGTGGGGGATGGAGGGTGGAACGAGCGCGCGCTGGATGACGTGTTTGGGATTTGGGTAACGGTACGATCATGTTGCGAAAAGCGAATTAAGACAAAACTTTGCAAAAGTCGCTAAAATTCGGCCAAGTTGTAGAGAAACCTTCCGACCTCATTTTGTGTTTGTTTAGTTTCGTGAAAGCAACGAAATTTAGAGATTCCAGCGAATATTCGCAGTGCGTTCAAAATGTGACCCTGGTGTTGGTCTAAAGATTCCATTGACGCAGTAGCTCCACCATACCGGGGAGCGCGAATCCGTACTCGGGTGGAATGGACAGGATGGCGCATCGGAGTGGGCTCAACATGTCCCGCACTGTCTTATCGCACGTTTTTAAAAGCCCGATTCTTTTTTCGTCTTGTTGTCTAGCCCTCAACCATCTCTAAACCGACATGGTCGTAAAAAAAAGGTATTCTCACATGCTTGGGGGTGCGTATTGTTTTTTAAGTTTCATAAGGGGTCACGTCATGCTAGCAGGGGCATGCTAGGGGGGTTGCTTAATCCCCTTGAGTGCGTTGGTATTATAAAGAGCCCTGTTGAGCTAAAACCCTGTGAAAAAGTCCTTTATCTGATGGAACTGAAAAAAACCTCAGAAGGAAAGGTAATTTTTTTAATTTTGGAAGAAACCGAGAATTAAAGTTACACACACACAAAAAGGTCGACTCTTGTTGATTTTATACCCCTCCCTTCCCTAAGGAAAGGTTTTTCTCCTGTTTGATGAGATGGAACCACGTGACCCGTCGACGTCTGCTGTCTGGATCTCTCATTGTTTTTTCATGACGTGCAATGATGTTGAAGAGTTGTGGATGTCAACCGACTTTTGAAGCTTGGATATAATATAAAAAAGAGGCGACGAATTGGGTGAGTATTTGTTTTGGTATGTTGTTGGTAGAATGAGCGCGCGCGTGTGGGAGAATTCATTTGGTCTAGCGAATGTTTTTGTTTTGGTTTGGATTCAACTCACAAGTTAGACATAAACGTGAAGCTGAGTCGATCGCCTTTGGCGGTTAGTTAATGCCTCATAAAAGCTCCACCAAAATCTATTTCCGAGCCAATCGGGGTTTTTTTCATTTCTAGAAGTTGTTTTTGGAATTTCGGCGCTTTTGGTTTTTTTACTAGTAAAAAGGTAGAGGTTTTATGGGTGGGGGAGAGAGTTGAAATGACAAATTAAAATCGACTGGTTTTTATTGATCTAAAGCGCGGGTATTGAAAAAACCTAACGAATGACGCTTGGGAAGAGGTTTTACAAAAAAACTGATACTCGGACGATCTTTTAGTGGGTTGTGTTTACAAATTACACAGGATTTTAAATAATTCCCAACTGGAAATAGTGTTGAAAAATTCATTCATTAAGTCAAAAAGTTCTGTTTCTACCCCATGAAAAATGCCTCCGCAGACGGCTGGCTTTGTTTAATGTCCTCTAGCCTGTAATATGCTTCCGTCGCAAACGGCTCGCCTTGATCGATGCTCTGTGTCGACAGGAAAAGTGCCTCCACAGACGGCTCGCTTTGTTCAATGTCCTTTAGCAGGAAAAATTGCGTTGCAGATGGCTCGCCTTGATCGATGCTTTGTGCAGACGGCTGGCTTTGTTCAATGTTCTCTGGCCGGTAATACGCTTCCCTCGCAAACGGCTCGCCGCCTTGATCGATGCTTTGTGCCGACAGGAAAAGTGCCTCTGCAGACGGCTCGCTTTGTACAATGTCCTCTAGCAGGAAAAATTACATTGCAGATGGCTCGCTTTGATTGACGACCTTTTGTAGGGTAGAGCAATTTTGCAGGTGGAGATGTAGGTGGTCTTTGCGCTTGAAGGTCTTGTTTGGGCAAACGGGACATGAGTATCTTGGCGACTTGAGTGTTTGGTTGTGTTGAGTTCGGAGGTGACGCCGATAGTGTTCAGCGCGGGAAAAGGTCTTTGTGCAAAATTGACACTCTATTCTGATTTGGGTTTGGCTGTGTTTTTCTCGCAGATGGCGAGTCAAAGAGTTCGTTCGGCCAAAGTTTTGCTGACACTGCTGACGAGTCGCCATGGCAGAGGAAAATAAACGGTAACGGGGAAAAAAAGTGACGAGTGTGGTAAAACTGTTTTTAAGGTTATTCCTCACAATTGTACTGCGCATCCTTTCTGCGCATAATTTATGGCGTCATTTAGCGCGCCCGCGTGCACGCGCATATTTAAATCATGGCGGATTTGCCTTGATATGTAGGGCTGTCAGTTGGAAAATGGCTATAGCTCACCAACGAGCACGGGCACCCCAACTTTTTTTGCAGTCATTGTAATCAACTTATCATAAACTTTGCTTGAGCAAAGACTGATCTGATTCCTATTGATGAAAATTGAATAAATAACGAAAATAGCAGGTAATCTGTGGTATTTTCTGTTTTGCCCTATGGTAACCATGTCAAGAAATTTGGTTGAAATTTTAATCAAGAATTCAGCTTTCTGTGTAAATCAAACTTAAAAAGTTTATTTGTGTCCGATACAATGCATTGACTCCAGTTTAATGCGTGTTCTCATGAGTCTCGGTCACAAAAATTTACAACTATTACTGGGAATGCGTTCTTGTAATAAGCATTAAATAATGCCAAAATGAGTCATTTTCAATGCCCCAGTGCTCCTTAATGAGTGTGGGCACCCCCCCTTTTTTATTTCAAAATTGAAGTTCTCATATGATAAATATTCAGTGGGCAAAGTTTGAACGAAAATCTATTGTCAGTTTTATTTCAGGGGAATTACCTTAAGCTAACGCCGGCCATGTCCTAATTTGGTCAGCTTTTTTTACAAAATAATAATAACGCGAGTTGATGCGCGCGCAAAAAAAAAACCAATTATCTTGTTTTTTTCATTATTTACAACCAAGAACGTACCACCTTATTAAACCATACTACTATTAGTATAATTAAAAAAAAAACAGGCGGGATTGTTAACTATCGTTTGGCTTGTTTATTCCTATTTTTCTTGGATAATTCTTCATCTGCCCACTGAAAAAATTGAGTCTCTGTCTCGACATACAAAGTAGGGGCGACCTGGATTTTTTTTCTGTTTTGCTCACTCCGAGCGAACCCGCTTCTTCGCAGCCACATATCAAGATCCTCTTTCGTCTTAGATAGCTTTCGTGTAGTCTGCCACAGACGTTGCTCATATATTGGTAGACAGAGTCTTCATGCATGAAGATGGGGCATTGATCCACTTGACATTTGATGTAAACGTTTCCATTGCTTCGGATTTTAAACAGTATTAGATTACATTCATGGTAGGGGCAAACATTTAAATTGTAATTTTTTTTGTCTTCTGTTGTGGACGGTATGGGTTGAGTGTGTGTCGTCTGGGGATCCGTGGTGATGAGATCGTCTAATAGGTTGGCGAGAGCCTCTTCTTGGTCCACGCTCGATGTTAAAGGTTGTTGAATCTTTGTCTCTTTTTTTTGCGTTTTTTGTTAACGGGTGGCAGTTTGAGCACCATTTCCTCCATAGCTTTTAAAGGTCGCTTTTCACTCATCGTTGCTCGAGCAAAATGAAGACGAACGCCACACTATTGGAAGTTTAATAGCTTGTTATTTCATTCCCGGCATGATTTGCGGGAAAACGAACTCATTGATTGGTGGTGCTCTTCACTGTTACTAGTGCTTCGCGGGATATTGTCAGAGATGCGTGTCCAATCGAAGACCTCGTCTATGTCAGAATGACTGAATCCCAGTAGCTTGTAGGTAAACCACATGCCCTGCCTCTTGAACGACATGATTTCTTGAAAGAGCTCCACCGTCGTGGGTTTGGAGGATAGAGTATTTCTGACAAATTCACAATCTTCTTGGTTCCATAGAGGATGGACCAAGCCCGATTCTCTCAACAATCGACTCCATTCGTCGTAGGTTTCCTCAAACTGCATGTTTTTCATGCCCCTAGCTATTTTCAATCCCAGCATCTCTAAGTATTCCAGGGCTTGTAACGAGTGGATGGGTTGATAGTAGTAGTAATAGTAGTAGTAAGTTTATTAAATCTCCAGCCAGCGGCTCTTCCGATTTAATTTACAATAATTGGAAATCGAATAAAACTACCTATAAAAGTTACAGTAATATCATGAAAAAAAAGCTAATTAAAATAAATAATTAACCTATTCTAAAATTCTAATCCTAAAAATTGCTACGGACTGTTATACATTTCGCGCTTTACAGCGCGCTTAAAAACTTGGAGTGGTGCGCTATTTTTCGTTTCTTCACTTATAAAAGAATTCCAAGCAGTGATTGCTCTATAACTAAAGGACCTCTGTGCTGTGGCTATCCTAGAAAAGGGTACGACTAAGTTGTCCCTAGGTCTAGTATTGTAGCTGTGGATAGCTGATTCGGTGGAGCAATGGCTTCTTTTTGGCGAAGGCAACGTAACACGGCCTTCACCCACTCTCGACACCAAGGGAATGTTTCGAGAGTCTCGAAGAAATGGCTATTGCGCACGATGCTACCGTCGTGTCTGAGCGGATGATGAGATGGCATCAATGGTTTTTGACGACACTTTTCGTATCTGCACATAGAGGTAGTTATACGCGAAAATGATATTGACTTTCATGGGAAATTTGGTTTTTAAAGTTTTGTAAAACGTCAATCATATTTTTTTAATTATATCTTGTGTCACCTAGACCCCACCAAGAGTATAAAAAGGTTGTGACGTATTCGAGCTTGTCTTTTTTTTTCACAATGACAGAGCACGTTTCTGAAAATGAAGTGAGAGTGGAAAAGAAAACAAGGAAAAGAAAACTCCCTCTCCAAAAAAGGCATGCCAAAAAGGACTACAACCCAATCCCCCCCAAGTTAGCCCAACAAGAAT
>JAHPZR010005192.1:0-2500 GCA_019787425.1 Platygyra sinensis
TGCGTAGTTCAGAGTTATTCGTAGCTTAGAAAAGTGGCAAGTGTTTTTTTTTACTCACCGAAATTCCGTTACAAAGACAAAACCTGGTCTATCCCGTTAATAAATGGATCCATATTTAGCCCTCGAGGGAGTGTTTATCGCCACTTTTTCACTTTTAAAGCATTCAAAGAGTGTCTACCTCGCTTTCATTCAACGCAATTCTCATTATGACATCATGACTACACGTATTTCTTTATTTAGTTGTCATATTTTGACCAAAAATTAGAAAAAATCTCTCGACTGACTTCAATACAATGCCTTACCATTACAGATGACCTCATAATGACGTCACAGTAACATGTGCATATCATTTTGATAACGGCATAGTACTGAGCACATCAAACTTTGTATCAACCAATGGTTTAAGTGCTTTTTAACTTTTACTGGACGAATTTCCAATGATTTCCCATCGGTAAACCATTTATATAGATATAGTTATTTAATTTATTCTATTTTAACACTTTATCATTGATAAAACATTGAGGGTTCATGACATGAAGTTCAAAAGAGTGATAAAACAAGTGATCTTATCTAATTTTGTCTGCTGAACAGAATGCTGTTAACCGAATGCTTCTAATACGCAAGTGTGAATCTCATTACACACGCTCAACTGTCGCTAAACCAATAAAAACGTGCCCTTTGAGCCCAAAAGTTACTTTTATAACATAGTGTCTCATTCTAATTCCTAGTGTACAAAGGTTTTTCCTTCTTTTTTCAGTTCAGCGTGGAATAACGATTATTTAATGCAAGTAAATGCAGTTTTTTCCACCAGTAACCACGAATAACCATGAGTAACCACGGGTAACCAAACGATGGTTAAAAAGATATTCTTAATATTGATTTAATCAACTCATGGTTACCCCTGGTTGACCGTGGATACCCATTGATTCTCCTGTACAGCGGTCGTTTGAATTACTCCAAGATAGCCCGCTTTCGGAGTACCATCGGTAGTTTGTATTTCAACAATTACTTTGTTATTTCACTCCTTTTTCGGAGAGAAATAAGGTGGAGATGACCGACACTCTTAATTGGCAATGTCACGCGCGAATGTCACGCAAGATTACACTCCCAAAAAAGGTGATATTTTCCTTAAATTTCTGTACTGATGAGTACAGCGTGCCATAATTTTCCTACGAGAAGGACCCAGATCTCGGAATAAAGAGATGGTGGACATTTCAATAAAGTACTACACCGCTTATTTTAGCAAAAACAAGTTTTCTGTTGCAAACAATCAACAATGTCTGTACAGTCGCTATTTTTTTCTTTCTCACTGGAGATTCCAAAAAATCACTCTCAGTGCCTTAAGGCATCGGCAATATCTTCATCAATCAACATGCCAGAAAACGTCATCAAGCTAAAACTGGATTTCTGATTTAGACCTTAAAACCAAGCCGCCAAAATAAACTGTGATAAAACCAACTTAATTCCGAAACTGAGCGAAACGGACAAAACTGAAATGTGAAAACCGACAGCTCGCAAAATCAGAGGTTAATTGCAGAAACCAAAATCCACAACCTCATGGCCAAAAAATAGAAATGTCGAAATTACATTTGGAAAATGAAATCTAAACGTCAAATCTGAATATCTGTCAAAATCTTATCAATACCGAGAGTTAGAAAATAGAATAATTAAAGCCTAGATTCTATAATTAAGCGGTAAATTTCTAAACTCCATTTGTCGGTAGAGGAACATTGCTTGCTTAGCTTATTGAAGAAAACAGAAAACGCCTCATTGTGGTAATTCATATTTTAGATGCTATATATTAGCAACGCTTTTCACAAGCATGAATAATAGACAAATAGAATGGAATTCCCATGCAAAACAACTGCCAGTTTTATTTCGAAACGATTACGGAAAGTTCGCATAACAAACTTCACAGAAAAAAAAAAACTGAACGAATCACCGATAAGTTACATTAAAATATAATATTAAGAAACCATTAGATTATTTTTTATTCAACGGTTACTCAGAACACCGGAGGACTAGTTTCCTCCAACTTAATGATTTATATTGTTTGTGACAGGTGGTGTTAAGTAGAACCTAAAAGGTCTTTATCAAGGTTTACAAGTCCTCCCAGGGTAGGTAACAGCGTCAGAAATTACAGCCTTTGTATGAGAATCAATATCCGATGGCGAGTAATTTTCTTAAAATTTGAATTCTGAGCGAAGAATGAAAAGCAAAATTAAGATTCAAGCAAAGAAGTGCATCGTTTAAATTTGAATGAATCGTTTTGTCAAAGAACCGTCCGAATTGTGTGGGCTCATCTTTTCTCAGGCAAGTAGGCCGGTTTCTTGGCTCTTTTATGAAGAAATGTATCTCTGATTTTTGTATTCCTTAGTTTTTTAACGTTTCTTATTCTCATACCCTTTGATATGGCTCACGTTATGCCCAAGAGCTCGATCTTTTTCTGCATGAATGGGCTCTTTCGAGGACAAACTCTATCTGATTTCTGAATATGTCA
>JAHPZR010005192.1:5000-29857 GCA_019787425.1 Platygyra sinensis
ACAGGATTTACCCGTAAACAGTTCCATAGGCGTTCTCATAGTCGATGAAACATTCGTACAAGCTGAAAGTTCATTTAAATTTTTGCCTCACAATGTTTCTAAAGACAAAGATATGCTCTGTCATTCTCCTTCCTTGCCTAAAACCATCTTTCTTCTTCCGTAATTTTGAATCAACACAATCTGATAAAATTCTGTTCAACATCTTGTCCAACAATTTGCAACAACAAAGTGTAACAACATTTTCGCTGGGAACTAGACATGTTACCTTTTGTCCTATCAACCCCCTCCTCACGACGAGGTATCTGCCTTTCAAGATGTCAACCAACAGAGGTGGTGTCTCCCTTTCATGACGTCATTCCACATAGGGTGTATCCCCTTTTATGACGTTAGCTCACGGAGGGCGTATTTCCCATTTATGATGTCAGCTCACAGAGAGGGTATCTCGATTTATGACATCACCCCACGAAGGGAATATCTCGCTTTCTTGACAATCCACAGAGGGGGGTATCCCCTTTTATGATGGCATTCCACATGGGTGGTATCCCATTTAATGACGTCAACCCAAAGAAGATAGAATCCCCTTTTATAAGGTCACCCGACGGAGAGGGCATCACATACCCACGCCACCCACCTACCAGTTTGCCCGCCTGCGCGCCTCACCTAGCTGGTGAGCGCTGACGTCACGTTTTCTCGATTTGTTTACTGGCGGCCATTTTGAGTAAATTAAAAAGTAGGGTCAATGAGGATAATTTGGCACTTATCATACTACTACTATGTCATAACTCAACAAGTGCCTGAAATTTAAAATCTCTCTATCCGTTTTAAATCACCTCTTATCTAATCACAGCTAAAAAACAGCTGTCAATTCTATTTCCATCTCATGTCAACTTTCTTTTTCCTGTTTTGCAGGTTTCGTTGACTGACAAGTTGTATACATTCATGCACCAACTCTGGCTGACTCAAGCTCCTATTGGAGAATTGTTCTAAAGAAGGAGAACTGTTATATTATATTATATTATATTAACTCACCTTCACCAAGCAATTTATTTAATATTACTTCCAGAAGTTTAGAAAGCTGTGCAGATTATCAGAAAGCAGCAAGTCTTAATTAACGCATTGTTGTTTTCCCTCTAACCAATTTATTTGATCTTCGCTCTGCAAATCCATGTCATGTCCCTATTTGGTTTTTAATTTATTTACGCGAGAATTTTATTTGAAAAACCCAAATAGGAAAAGTCCAATTCATCGTCAGATTTTCAGCCCAATGTAGGTCATATGCAATTAAAAAATAATAATTATGATAGCTGTATTGTTGGTTTTAATTCTAGATGTGAAAACAAAACGCCTGCTACTGAGAAGATTCGAGAGCGATAAAATAAATCAAACATTTGATTTGGCGCTCATTTGGCACAATTTAAGCAGGCCAAGAGGCAACGTTTATTTGAGAGGGGGATGCCTACTGAATTGCCGTAATCTCAAACTTAAAAAGAGCGAACTCTTCTCAGTCTAGTAAAGTTGTGTCAATTCTCAGTGAAGGAAAAAATCTTCCTCAACTCAAAACAAAACTTAATTCGGTCCACTGAGCATTAGTATTTGCAACTGGCAAGGACGTCAAGTCCACGTCACGAGTGAACTAATCAACATGACTCATGCAGGCGACAAAGGAAAAAAAACTGAGTCCCCGACAGGAATCGAACCCATGACCTCCCAAACACTGGGCTTGCGCTCTATCCACTGAGCAACGAAAATTCATGGCGAGCAAGGTCATAAAACTAAGCATATCTGTTGCTGAGTTAAGTCCACTTCTCGGGAATTATGCGGTGTTCAGGGCGCTCTTTGGTCTTACGGCTGTTATCATAAAGATACTTCGGAAATAGAGGCATTTAATTTAAGAGAGGAGAGGAGGAGCAACAGTAAAAACGACACACCGGTGGAAACGACTTAATGACTATTAGTTCGTAGCGGTTCGATGTAAAAGCTCTTTAAAGCGATATACAGTGGAATTCCGGTTTTTTCGAACTTGTCAGTGACTCAAAGCAATTTTGGTTTCAACACGTCTTTAGTGCCCTACCGCTTTACAACAAAACGGAGAACGTGGTTTTCATCAAGGCAATAGAATTTACAAATTAAAGTAAATTTTTTTATTAAAATTATATAAGGTTGTTTGCCCAGCTGCTACGATTGATCCCAAGTTCTATGACGTAAACACAAAGCAAAATGAGGGAAAGCCCCGTTTAATGCTAACCATCGATTTGCATAATGGACAGATGATACAAGTTAACTAATTTGTAACTATTAATCGACTGGCCCGCCTAGTCTAGCATAGCTGTCCGCGGGCCAGTCCAGCTGTAAAACGTAGATCTTTTATGAAAATGAAATGATGATGATGATTATGAAGTTATATGACATCAACGTTAAAATTAAGTAAATTGTGGGAAAGACTCTACTCGTTGTAATCACTGACTTGCATAATTGATAGATGATATAGTCCCCTGACATAAAGATGAAGCAAATGTGGGAAAGTTCCATCTCGTATTCGTTTGAAAAATTGTGCACGCTTAGTGTGTGAGGATGAGAGTTCAAGCAATAGTCATGGACATTTTTTTCTGTTGTGAATTAATTTATGAAAAAAAAAAACACTAAAACATGATTTACCCAGTTGTTGACAAGTCTCTTAATAAAAAAGAAATCATTTTTATCCAAAATTTAAAAAAGTTCTTGAATTTTAAGAAGTTGTTATACAAGCTATATTTACAAATGTACAAAAAAGTGCGATGTGTCGCCATTGAAAAGAGTAGGAGCAGCTGTGTGCATGGATATAACTCGAGAAAAATACTTTTTCCTCAACAGCTCACATTTGACACTATTTTTTTTAGTAACATGACTCATGCCACAGCACGTCCATGGCCAAGAGTCACGTTTTATTTTTGGAAGGAAAGTCTTTGAATATCGGTGAAATGGCGTGTAAGAAAGTTCTCCCAAAGTCCTGAAAAATGAGTCAGAATACAAGATAAACATGTAAAAGGTTCAAGTAACTGGCAAGCATTTGTGTCCGCGGTTGAATTATTGAAGCCTTATAGCCAGATAAATCGTAAAATTTCGTTTTCTTTTTTTTTGCCAGTGTATAATATTACAGTATGTTTATTTTCAGACACTTTTGTCATTAATATAACAAACCCCAACTCGTTTCGAGTTCTGTAAAGTGGCCATTTTCTTTTTTCTTTCTCACGGGAGATTACCAAAGACTGAAATCTGACAGGAAAATGTTTTAAGTCATCGGCCTTTCCTTCATCAATCAACATGCCAGAAAAGGTCAGCAAACTAAAACTGCATTTCTGATTTAAACCTTAAAACCAGAGCCGTCAAAATAATCTGTAGTGATACCAACTTAATACCGAAACTGAATGGACAAAAACTGTAATCGGAAAACCGACAACTCGCAAAATCAGAGGTCAATTGCAGAAACCAAAATCTACAACCTCATGGCCAAAAAGTAGAAATGTCAAAAGTAGATTTGGAAAATGAAATTTAAACGTCAAATCCGAATATCTGTCAAAACTTATTGATACCAAGGACTGGAAAATAGCATAATTAATGCCTAGATTCTATAATAAGCGGCGAAGTTCTAAATTCCATTTGTCGGTAGAGGAACATTGATTGCTTAGCTTATTGGAGAAAACAAGAAAACGCCTCATTGTGGTGAGTCATATTAATTAGATGCTATATATTAGCAACGCTATTCGCATGCATCAATAATAGACAAACGGAAAGGAATTCCTATGCACAACAAGTGCCATTTTATTACGAAACGAATACGGAAAGCTCGAATAACTACCTTCACAGATAAAGAACTGAAAGAATCACCGACAAGTTGCATTAAAATATAATATTTAGAGACTTTTAGATTTTTTGATTCTAGTTACTTAGAAAACTGGAGGACTAGTTTCCTCCAACATATTGATTTATTTTGGTTGTGATAAGTGGTGTTAAGTAGAACCTGAAAGGTCTTTATGAGAGGTTTTGGACGCCATTCAAAGGATAGGTTACAGTAACAGAAATTACAGCCTTTGTATGAGAATCGATATCCGATGGCGAATTACTTTGTTAAGATTTGATTTCTGAGCAATGAATGAGAAGCAAAATTAAGATCCTAGCAAAGGAGCACATTTCCAAATTTGAGTGATTCACTTCTTACTAGAAAGCGTCCAGTTGCGTTTTTAATCTTCATACATTTGCTGATGACTTTTTTCCGCGAACCAGTACGCAGTTCACAAGTTTCACCGCTTGTACGCACAGGCTGCCCAGATGTTGTTTATGATTTACATACGTGACAGTATTGCGTTACGTTCCGAGCCATTTAAGAGAATGTATGAAAATGGTTCTAAAATCACTCCAAGTCTGTGAAAAGCATTGCCAAGGTTGCCATAGGCAACTCCTTCTCCTGCCCTGTCAGCCACTTCTTTAGCAATGGTTAAGCGTTGCTCATGGTACTTTATGGCTTGTTTAAAATCGCCAAGTCTGTGAAAAGCAGAGTTCTCACTGTCAAAGCACATATATGCCTTATTGACCGAACGTGAGGTCAATATATAGTATCACCGACATTGAAGTTTTTTCTTACTTCCAGGTGCATTATATCGTCAAAAACACATTTGGGAAGTCCAAAAAGCGTCAATTTGGACCAGACCTGTAAGTAAGCTGTAATTTATAGTCAATATAACTAGTAACGTGATATTATCAAATTTAGAAATTTAGAGCCTGCGGGCAAAAGCAGTAAGTAATCCCTAGAAATTTAAAATACTAGAAACTGAAATATGTAGCCTGAAGGCTGAAAACTGGAATACTGCGCAAACTGTAATATAAAGTGCCTAAATCTTAAAAATAATTGTCCACTGCTGGCGAAATTATAAATTCCACTTGTAGCAAAAGGCTGATTGTTTGTTTAGTTTTGTCTTTGAGTTTACAAAAAAAAAAACGATCGAAGGCATAAAGTCTTATTTTAACCGTTGTTCGAAACGTCAGGAATACCCTGGTTTTTCTGTCTACAAGCGTTTAGGTAGTCCGTAAAATTACTGTTTTTAAACTTTCACTAGAATCAAAAAACACGAAACGCGCCTAGACAGTGTTCTTCTGTTTTGATTGAAAGCGAACAGCAACACTCGATTGTTTTCTAGCGTTTAAAGCTCTTCCGAGACAATTTAATAAAATGGAGGTGGTTACCCTGTATAGCCCGAGCTGGATTCTCATAATAAATGTGTTTGCCATGCTAAAATGCGATACTGGACCCAAACGATAAGATTTGGCAAGACGAATTACTTGCTTGTGAAACAACATGCGTACAGAACAGAATCATTAGAGGCTGATTTGTGGGAATCAGTTTAGATTCAACCGTACATATCAGTGTTTTTTTTATAACTTAAAACGTGGAGGAAAAAAAAAAAGCTTTTTCTTTCTAAAGTTCATTTCTCCACATGTTTTCGTCTTTACATGAAAAGCTTTATCATTATCTATTAAGGCTATTAAGGCATGGCCCACCTAGATTAGCCTTTGCTAGCTGCGGGTATGTCCTTTTTTGTAAAATTTAATTGAAAATTAAATAAATTGTAAGTAAGTGTGTAAGTGTGTATCTTGGACCAAAGCACGGCATTCTAGTATCAGAGCTTTAGGCTTCATTTATCTGCACGGTTGAACTATCTCATCGTCAGCCACAACGTCATGAAAGACGACGTATATTTTCCCTAAAGGTCTAAATTTTCTTTTGTAGTTTACAATCTCTTTTATTAAGGAAAAAAATGAAGATGCCGATATCAGCTGCTAAGCGGAAATTTGATATGCTTGTTTTCTCTTTTTAAGTTCGTGGTCAGGTTCGCTTGTGAAGTTCCTGTAATTTTAATTGATTAAACTAGTGACACGATAGTAACAAAACATCATCAGAAGTTTGAACCCTTTGCATAAAGAAATTTTTAGAATGAGATGTAAAAAATTGCAGAAGAGAGGCCACTGATTTTTATCAGCCAATAAGTGATATTAAAAAAGTGACATTGCAACTTCATCAACAAAAATGTTGGTAATATATGCTTGTGTTGTGCTCTCTAAAGTTAAGTAGTTGGTAAAATCTCGTTGAATTTTGCGTTTTGGAACTGAGATTATAGGGAAGCCTCTACAAAGGTGTTGTGTTCTTTGAAAACTGATAGATAACTGAGAAAGTGAAAATCACTTCGTCATTGGACTCCACTCTTCAAATCTGTTTATCAGTGCAATTAATGGCTGTTGGTTTTGCTCATTATTCATGCAATGACTCCACTAGCTGACGACAAAAAATTAACCCACAAAATCAAGAAATGTGCATCTTTTAAGTGAGTTAATGTCTTGCCAGTGATAAAAAAATTAAATGAACTCGTTTTTGACAGCCCCATGTTGAGGGCGTTGCAGATAAAAGTGAAGTGAGGTAAAGTGTCAAATACAGCGAATTTCGAGATCATGGATTTAAACTTTCCGTTCATTTAGTTCATTTTGAAAAAGGAAGATAAAGTTTCATAAGGCTAATTAAATATTTTTATTATTTTTATTATTAACGTTGTGTGTTTCCACGATCAGGTGTACATAATTAAAAGCGATCCAAGAAGCCATGTTACCTTCCTCTTCAAGTTACTCTGTCTCTAGCTGCACTTTTTGTTTCTCTTCAGGTTCTAGATGTATTTATAAACGCGAGCAATGTCTGTTTCTATTTTAATAGTACTCCAGTAAGTCTCTAATGGCCGTCACCTGATAGGCTTGCTTTTGTACTGGTGTCTACGTTAGACTGAGTAATGTTAATATTTTGTCTGATGACATCTTGTAAACATTTCCTACCCATTGCCATCGTCGTCTGTTCATCGATTGTCCTTGCATCGAATCTTTCTATTATCCTTTAATTACTATCTTCATCATGGATCAACCAGTATTCTTGGAGGATTTCATCTCAGCATTTATGGTAGAAGACGCTTTGCTTGCTTTAATCCTCCTTGGTAATCTCCGTGACTCGGCAACATAGAGTTATACAGAGCCTAGCTTGTTAGTACAACTCCTTCTTTCCCTATATTGAAAGTCTTTTATCAGTATCTCTGCCAGCCTGTTTGAATTCGCCCGACTAACTCAAACCACATCTTCCACTTCTCTTTCCCAGGCGGGCCTTTAATTGTTCCATTTCAGAGTTGTGCTATTTCTTTTGTCTCCTCTTAATTGAACGTTTAACCTCAGTACTTTTCTTGCAAACTTGCATTCGCTTGACTCTATCTTGTACACAACAGATCTAAATCATTAACAAAATCGCAATCATCGATGTTTAGTATCAATTTCTATCTGATACAAACTCTGTTACCCAATCGATAATAAGAACCTGGAACAGCACAACCGTAGTTTACAATTGATAGTATTTCAGACTAACCTAACTGAAAGGCCTACCTATCATAGCCTGTTGGTCAAATGTCCATGGGCCTTCAACACGTAACCCAATTTGGGTTGGACATTGATCCATAATGATTTTGAGCAGTAGAACACATTTGTTTACATACTACCTCATCTAAACACGAAAAGGGTTACCAGAATTCGAGACAGTTATGCAAACCCTCGACTACGTCTCAGGTTTGCATAACTTTCGAGAATTCTATTAACCCTCCGAGTGTTAAGATGAGGCTCTGTAAACACGGAAAAAAGAGCCGTAAAAATGCGCGCAAACCTTAAACGTCACAACCCAGTTTACATACTCTCATCTTAACACACCCATCGGCCAATGAGAGCGTGCGTAGTGGCTCAGTTATTTAGAAAACTCCTTAACACTCAACATAGTGACTCTGCTGCCCCGGTGAGTAGTATCCAAAGCCGTCGTAAAATGCACAAACTAGAGCTAAATTCCACTCAAAAGCATATCCACTCCAATAATACATAGGGAAAACTCAAGCATGTGTGCTCAGAGGTACTTTTTCACTTCTATGTCCAGCGTGCTCCTTTTACAGCTGCTAATTGACGTAATCTTCTATTGTTGTAATGATCACTTTGATCAGTAAATAAACTTTGACGTACGAGTTAGTCGTTTCTAGTTTCCGCATACTGTTAGATGATATTTCGTAGGTAATTTAATGATCTCACCGTTGTTTTGTATGGTGCAATCTCTCAGTTTTTTTTTTTTTTGATTCCAAACGTTTTGGGATACCTCGTTTGTACTAGTACTGTCTTGTTTGTGCGTACATCTGATTTTAACATTTCAATGGCGATGGAGTTCATTAATTCTTGCTACTTTTCCTATTTAGTGTCTTCTTATGTGATTTTACTAGTCCGGCCTTATCTAGTCAGTGGTTGGTATTCTCTTAAGCTTAAGACATACCTTTTCAATTTAGCTTACAACAAGTAATTCCTAGCAGTGGCACTTGGGGGTGATGATGATGGTGATGGTGATGATGATGATGATGATGATGATGATGATGATGATGATGATGATGATGATGATGATGATGATGGTGATGATGATGTTGATGCTTTCTTTATGTGTCAATTGAAGATCTAGCTCCTAAGTGACAAGGTGCTTACAGGGGACACGGTATATAAAAATGAAAATTTAAAATAAATTCAATAAAGATTTTTCGTATTAAGTTTTACTGCTATTGTTTTTTAAGTTCATAAAAAGCGCTTTTGATTATTTTAATGTTAAAGGGCCTATATTCAGTAAATAAATTATTATTATTTTACTTATTATTATTCTATCACAGCTTCATCTATCGACTCTGTTGAAACCGTTCTCTACTCCCCTTTCTCATGTCATCTTCTTTCTATTCATGTTTACTGGCAGCCTTCTTCTATTTTTCATCGTTTAAGGTCTCGGTAAATGAAAATTTTAGCACATTGCTCGATTTTTTTTATTTTTAATTTTTTATTTTTGGCATGAGTGGGTCCTAAATTTTATTTTGGCAGAAACAGAAAATCAGAAAGTGCTTTTTAACCCTTCTAAAATGAGCCTTTTCTGTTTCCCGCCATAAGTTGCGCGCGAAAGGTGATTGACAGCCCATGTCTATTGCGCGACAAAACACCCATGACATATTGTGTCGTATTTCAATAGTGCGTGCTGGCGCAGCTCGATAATTCAAAACACCGTCTACTCTCTTCGGGAACTTACTTTTGACCTGAATAGCTTAAAAATCTCGACAAACAAAATAAACGGCAAATGTACAAATGCCACGTACCGTAGGAGTCGTTTTTGGCCTGTTTGTTTTATTCACCATCATTGCGAAAAAATAAACGGCAAATGTACAAATGCCACGAACCGTAGGAGTCGTTTTTGGCCTGTCTATTTTCTGATTTTATTCACCATCGTTGCGAAATGGAGGATCGAAACCATGGTCTTGCCTCAACTAAGCCGAACAATGGCATATACAACACGCAACATAATCATCAGACCTGCGTGTAAAGAGTTAAATTTAAATCCTGTGGTAGTAGAACTATCTAAGGAGAAAGAAAACTATACATCGAGCTTCAGAAACATAAGCTCGATCAGATGATGCAAGAAAATCATGAGAATTTCTCCGGACAAACGTATAGCTTTCTCGAAGTAAAGCTACGGCGTCTCCAAAGAAAAACGTATGGGTAAATATGATATCCGTGAAAGAATTTACCTACTGTACTTGCAAACAGTTCTAATCATAGCCGGGCCCGGCGTTACAACTAAGAATGCAAGTTACCAACACATTCACAGTAAACGTCATATTTTGGCCCTCAAAGGCAAATACTTGGAGACTTAAAAACATATCTTGCAATAGAAATGAGCCAAAACAATACACTAACACATGGCAAATAATAGAGGTGTCAAACTCAAAGAAGAAATCTGCCATCGCACGATCCAACGGCTCTATTTTCTCTTTATAACACAATACGAAGTGCCCTTCATAAACAAAAGTGAAGCGACAAAAAAGTCGAAAGACCGAAACATAAACGGCAAATGTACAAATGCCACGAACCGTAGGAGTCGTGTTTGGCCTGACTATTAAATTCCGCGCAAACGAACGGCCATGACCATGACTAATAGCCCATTTCACGGTTAATTTTTCTCATTTGCATTACAATGTAATCCAACTTGGATGCGAGGCAATTTCGGGCTAAAACTGCGAAATAGCCCGAAATTGCCTCACATACATGCTAGAATTTATTGTAATGCAAATGAAAAAAGCTAACCGTGCAAAAGGGCTATTCCTCTGTTACTTGCGCGGAAGCTGATTGGCTAGAGTTAATTAAGGTTCAAGTAGGGGGCCGAGCTAACAGGCCAAGCGTGGAGCTCGCGCTAAATCTTTAGAGCTGATTTTCTATCACTCTACTTTTGACGCAAAAATCAAACTTCTCCGACCTCCAGTCGAGACAGGTTTTAAGCTATCGCTTTGAAACTTTCAGATATGATAGATAATGATATAGACTCAAAAAGAGTGTGAGGAATTTTCCGATTTCCCTATGTAACTCATTTTATGTCAGTTTCTTTGCGTAAAGCGCGCTCGAGATTCGACTTTTTAGTTTGAAATGCAATAATTCCGCTAATACGAGACATATGCAAATTTCCTCACACCCTTTCTTAGGTCTTTTATCTGTCAATCAGATGCAATAAAAAGGAAGTGAATATTTAACAACGCGCAAGGGCTGAAGCTTCAGCAGTAAACTCGATACCTCCAAGTTCGAGAGCAAAAAACTTAAGCGCCTTTTAAAATTCGATGAAACAAAATCTTTTATAAGGCAATTTAGTCTTTTAGCTTTAATTTGATATAAAACTTGCCTTTGTAGCGAAAATACTCACGCGACTAGATTTTTTTTCTGTGGGCACCTGGTTTTCCTTTACCGAGACCATTAAACCGTTTTGCTCTTTTGTTACCAAGCATTTTTCCATGAAATATTCCTCTCCTAGGAAGTATTAATAGTCTTTTTTTGGGGGATCGTTCGGTAAAGTTATCTTCTCTCTAATATTCATCTGTCATGGCACTTCTTTCCTAGTCCTACAGTTTATTTTTCTTTTCGTCGATCTTCTTCTTTAGTGTCGTTCTCTCTCTTTATCCTGATCTTTGTTTTCCCCCTTTTCCTCGTTGTTCGTCTCTGTAGCTCAGTACTTTTTCCAATATTCCATTAGAAACCTTTCTGCAGTTTTCCCAGCTTCATTTCTTAATCGTTTTGTCAAGGAGCCGTCAGAATTGTGTGGGCTCATCTTTTCTCAGGCAAGTAGACCCGTTTCTTGGCTCTTGTATGAACAAATACCTCTCTGACTTTTGTATTCCTTAGCTTTTTAACAACGCATCTTATTCTCATATCCTTTGATATGGCTCACGTTATGCCCAAGAGGTGGATCTGTTTCTGCATGCATGGGCTCTTTAGAGGACAAACTCTATCTGATTTCTAAATATGTTAGTTTTTAAGCCACATGTTTATTCTTCATGACCAATCGTCTGGCCAACAGCAAGTTTAAGGATGATAGCGCATGTGCAGAAACCCCGACCTGCTCCCGTGCTGGCCTCGTAGCTCAGTCGGTAGAGCACCGGTAGATCCAATCCGGAGGTCGTGGGTTCAAACCCCACTGAGGCCAAATTTTCTTTGGTCCGTGGGGACTCCCAAATTTCCTTTAAAAGGGTAGCACCCAGGGGGATTTGGTGTATCGGCAGTATTGCCTACTACCGGCACCTTAACAATTAATTTAAATAGTATTTCTATCATATCACGGATGCTACGCGGTTCCACTACTATATTCTTCTTTTTATGCCGGCCCTATTCCTTATTATGTCAATTCTTTTAAGAGACTCCATCGCTGCGCGGTCTCCTTATAGCTTTGTATACACTTTTTATTTGCAGGCTATAAGCTATGAACCCTTTCTAACCCAACTTTTGCATACTTTTCTTCAATCCTAAGTGTTTGATGCTCTATTCCTCAGGCATCCTGGCCCTAAATCTTGTCGACCTTACACAAACTAACTTTTGTTTTAGACCTCTCCTTCCCTCTAATCTTCTCCAGCTCTCGGGGCGACTCCAGTTTTTGCTTTTCCTTGCTCAGTAGCCTAGCACAAAGGTTTCTGTGATCTTTGTTGACTTTTTCTCTTTTTTGTTGTCGTGGGCTACTTCATCCACATCTTCAGCCGTGTTTCCGTGTTGTTCGTCCTCAAGTGACAGGCAGATGAACTTGTTCTTTAATACCAACTGATATTTCTCCATAACTTCAGGCGTGTTCAACTTACTGGTCTGGTATTTTCTGACTTGAAACGCTCTCCTGCCCGTTCTGTTAATTGAGCATTGTTTTAGCGATAACCAAATTAGGGTCACTTACGCAGTTCGCACCTCCATACCCTCGATCTGGTTAAGATATGGAAATTTGGGTAGGACCGAATGTTTGTGAACAAAACCGATACAGTGGCGAAGTGTTTTTAGTGTTTTTGTCCCCTGCCAATCCTATTTCAACCACAGTGCTTTCCTCAGCAAACTGTTGTTTCCAACATTTCACCTTCGTGTTAGTTTCTGGTTCACCCTGCAATAATTCGGAGTATTTATACCCTTTATCCTTTCCTAATCAATCCAGTTGATGAACTGACTTCATGAAGAGTCCTCCACGACGTTGTACTGCAACCTTTGTAGTCTGTATTTAACTAGACAATCATGGACAAAAGTCTTGGGACAAATTTACATTTGTGGCGCTCTTTCACACGCGTCAAGCAAACAGTCAGGCGCGAACTCATCTACACTTGTTCAGCCCCTACCCCCCCCCCCCTCCTACAATGTTGGACAAGTGTACACGCTCTAATTCTCTAGATTTTCAACATTGTATGGGGGGCTGGGGGGAGGGGGGGAAGCAACGCATTTTGAAACGGAAAACAGTGCTTATTCTAAAACTCCGTTTTAAAAACACAGAAAATTAATGCAATTACACAAGTGTCCCAAGGAATTTTGTCCACGATTGTCTGATTTTTATGTCTTATGGAAGAATGCACAATTACGATGTTTTTTTGGCCCTAATGCATTTAAGACCCGAGAGTGTGAATATCTGAGTTAAGGCAGGCATTATGAAGATCATGGTGCCCACTAAGATCAAGAGTTCTCTACTGTCGAACCAGCGCAGCAAATAGCACGTGGTTTTTAAGAAGGAACAGAAGGAATCTTCACCCTCTGTAAATCGCGCGGGGAAATTTTCAACCTCGAAGTCATACATGGTAGTCATTGAATATGTAATGCATGCAGGCAGTGAGGCGTTGCTATTCGGCAAACACTACTTTCACTTCGCTAAAAGTACGGCGACCAAGCATTGGATAGTTTTTCCAGCCATTGGGAGTCATTTCCCTTATTTGTTTACGAAGATGACTATTGTGTGACGCGTGTTTTTTGAATGTCATGCGCATGAGTTTTTGGTTCTCTTTTTATTTGCATACTAACTTCAACGGTTTGCTGCAGCCACGGTGACTCACTTTAAAACGCTTAAAAAATCTGCCTAACTATTTCATAAGCTTCACGTTATTAAGTATCGTGTTGAAGTCACTGTATTTGTAAATCGATCTTCAAATAGCAACTTTGATTGGCTGGGGGAGTTTAAACTTAATTTTGAGCCTCACTGTCAACACACCGTTCTCATCTTTTTCATGTCATTGAAGAATTGTTTTCTAATATAAGTTAACTGCTTTTCTACAAACTGCGATTTTATGTAGAACCGTATGCTATGTCACTGCGCTAGCGCGTGCTGTGACCTGACTTTGTGAATTTATTTCGGCAAAAAGTACATAGACTGTTGTCTTTTTCTTTTGTTGGTACTTTTTACGTCTGCTTTTCGGACAGTGCTTGTCTTACGTGGTTTTTTTTACTCTTTTTCTTTTAGCTTCCCGGTTGTAGCTGTCTTTTTCTTTAATGGGTGTTAGCCCGTCTCTTTTCTCTCCTTTTCTTCTTCCCCACTCTGTTTGATTGGTCTTGATTCAATTCTTTCTTTTCTTGTTAGTTAGATGTGAAAATATATTTTGGCTGAGCTGATTTTACATTAGTGCATACTTTGTGAAATCGAATTAACAACTGTACTATTCTCCGCCGCTGCAGGACTGCGACGAATGACCAGTGAAGCTGAGTCACTACCGAAGAGTAGCGCATCACTAATATTTCGTAACTCACTGCAAGACAAGCTGATAATAACTGTTAAGGTGCATCACATAAGATTGAACTTAAATCACAGGATTTAGTTTTAAAATGGGAAGTATCTGCAGAACTGTCACATTAATGTTAACAGTTCGATGACTTTTTAAAAGTATCCAAATCAAGCGACTCCATTATCACTGCTATCACATACAACATTTCTGTTATACTTATGTGCGATCAACACCTTTCCGGTGCTGCCGGTCCAAAACATTAACAAAAGATAACCCCCCTGTAAAGCCGGCGTAAAAGTCTAAGAAATAGCTGCCATTAACTCAGATACTTCACACTCTCGGGGTCTTAAAATTTACAATAAAAACACTAGTTTTCCCATCTGTAGGGCCCCAAAAACAACATCGTAATGTGCATTACTTCCACTAAGACATAAAAATCAAGACAATCCAGTGCCACCGACCCAAAATATCCTTGAGGTACACTTGTGTAATATATAGCATTAAATTCTCGAAGTGATTTCTATTAAAAAACATGCGAGATTTTCAGAATAAGCACTGTCTCCTACCGCTTTCAAAATGCGCGATTGCTATACCCCCCGATCCACCCTAAGGCCTCCCCACATACAATGTGAAAATCTAGACCCAATTAGAGCGCGTTGATACACTTGTTCCAACTATTTGTAAGGAGCGGGCGGGACGGGCCGGGCAAGGGGACCGGGGCTGTAAGGGGACACGCTAACTCTGAACAACTGATAATGAGTTCGCGCCTATGTGACACAACGTGTTTGCTTGACGCAGTGTGAAAGAGCGCCACAAAATGCAAATTTGTCCCCAAGACTATTGTCCATGATTGTCTAGTTAAATACAGACTACAATAGGTTGCAGTACAAAAGCTACCGATGCGCACTCGAGCACGACTCTTCACTGAAGTCAGTTCATCCAACTGAGATCGATTACAGAGAAAAGGATAAAGAGCGTATAAATACTCACCGACATTATTGCAGGGTGAACAGAAACATAACCGAAGGTGAAATGTTGGAACCAACAGTTGCCCGATCTGGAAAGACCACTGACCCCTCCTCGGATGCGAACATCAGCGATTGGCAGCGGCCGACAAAAACAAAACTCAACTACAAAACACGTTCGCCCACTGGTATCGCCGTTGAATTGCTTCACAAACAGTCGAGTCCTACTCTACCCAAATCTTCCAATATCTTAACCAGATCCGTATGGAGGTATATGAGCAGGTGCGAACTGCAATCGCCGCCTAAGCTGCCACCCCTAATGTTGCGTTATCTGCTAAGAAACAATGCTCAATTAACAGAACAGGCGCAGAAGCCGAGTCGTTTCACGTCAGCAAAAATACCAGACCCAGTAAAGTTGAACACGACTCTGGAAAGTTCATGCGATGACAATATCAGCTTGGACTAATATAAATGAACAAGGTTCATCAATGCCTTGTCAGCTGTCGATGGCACGAACAACCCTGCGACCCACCCGGCTGCGAAGCATCAGTGGCATGAAAGTAAGCCCCCGACGACAACACAAAGAGAGAAAACAGTCAACAAAGATCACCAGAAACCTATTCGTGACCTAACGGCTATCTGAGCCCAAGGACTCAGCAAAAAAACTGGAGTCGCCCCTCTAGTGAGGTCTGAGCGAGAAGATATAGAGGAGCGAAGAGACGAGCCGTCTAAAACAAAAGTTAAGTTCTGCTCCAAGCTTGGTCGACAAGATTTCAGGGCGCAGGTATTAAGCCGTGAGCGAACTAGAAGCCATTCAAACACTTAGCGGAATTTGAAGCAAAAGTATGCATAACGTTGACGGTTGTTAGAATAAGCGGTTCATAGCTTTATAGCACTTGCCCCAAATAAAAAAGGTGTATACAAAGCTACATAAGGTAGCACCCGCCGCAGGCGCAGCGATGCGAGTCCTCACTTCAAAAGAATTGACATACATAAGGCCGAATAGGGCCCCGGCCACTATAAACAAGAAAGAATATAGGTAGAGTCAGTGGCAACCGCGTCGTTAGCATTCCGCTGCCATATGAATCAGACATATAACTAATTTAAATCTAATTGATTAAGGTCGCCGCGTATAGCGGCAATAGGCTTATTATTTCTATTTTTTTATATTTTTTTTTTTTATTTTTATTTTTTTTTTTTTTTTTTATTATTTTCTAGCACGATACACCAAAATCCCCCTGGGTTCGCTACCCTTTATTAAAGGAATCATGAAATTGGGATACGTCCCCACGGAACCAAAACGACAATTCTGCAGCCTCTAGTTGGGTGTTCTGAACCACACGACCCTCCCGAGATTGCGCATCTACACGCGTAGCTAACTAACCGACGGAGCTACTGACATGGCCCAGCACGGCCCGAGCAGGGCGGCGTGCCTTCTGCCACATACGCGCCTATCTATCCGTAGTAAACTTAAGCCTGATTCGCCCAGACGAGTCTCGATACGATGTAGAGATAAAACATTGTGCCGTAACTTAAAAAACTAACATTTCTAGAAATATCAGATCTAGAGCTTATGTCCTCTAAGAGCCCCCGATGCATGAGAGCCAGAAACATGCATCCACCTCCTTAGCGGCGTAAGCCGTTGCATGCCATCTACAAAGGATCTGCAGAATAAGAATGCCCGTTGTTATAAAAGAGCTAAGCGAATACAAAAGTCGAGAGCAAAGAGTATTTGTTCTATACAAGACAGCCAAGAAAAACGGCTAGATCTACTATAGACCTCGCAGAAGAAGATGATGCCAACCCCACAAGGCTACGAAGGCCTCCTTGACAAAACGATACATGATGAAGAAATGAAGACTTGATGCAGGAAAACTTGCCAGAAGATAGAGTTTACTTCTAATGCGAATACTCAGAATAGTTGACTGAGCTGTACTGCCTCTTGGCCCTACTAGAGAACGAAACAACGAGCGAATAAGGGGGGAACCCCAAAGAATATCAGAGATAAAGCACGACCGTATGTCTGTATGTGAACGACACTCCCAGAAGCAAGATCGCACGCCTACAGAAAAAATAACACTGTAGGACTAAGGGAAATGAAGTCGCCCATCGTACAGTATGCCAATATTATCGAGAGAAGCATAACTGTTACCTGAACGATCTCCCCAAAAAAAGACTATTAATACTTACACCTAGCCGAGAGGAACTCATTTACAATGGAGAAAACTGCCATTGGCGTAACAAAATGTATGCCCCCCCCCCCCCAAAACGACGTTTAATGGGTAACTCGCGCCACCATTTTTGGAAAAACCAATAGGTAGCCCACAGCAAAAAAAATCTCCATAGTCCGCCTGCGTGACAAGTATTTTCGCCTACACCAAGGCCAATGTTTTATCTCAAATATAATAGACTAAAAGATCTTAATATTGCCTATTATAAACGCATTTTGTATTCCTCATCGAATTTTAAAGCGCCGCCTCTAAGTTTTTTGCTTCTCGAACTCGGAATGCATGCTATCGAGTTTTTTTTTTACTAAGCTGAAGCTATCTAGACCCTTGACTGCGTTGATTAAATAATTCACTATCTCTTTTTTATTATGCCATCTGATATGACCAGATAAAAAAGAACCCTGCACACCGTGATCAAAGGACTTCCCCAAGGGTGCTGAGGCGAAAATTCTGACATATATGCTACCTCGCTATTTAGCGGACGATTTATCCGACTCTTTCAAACCTTAAAAAGTCGAAGTCGCATATCTCGAAGCGCCGCCTTCTAGCGCAAGAAGGAACTCCCCCCCCTCGCCCCCCACCCCCCCTAACAGACATAAAATTAGACCGTTACATATAGCCGGAAATCGCGCAAAAATTCCTCACACATCTTTTTGAGTCGTCTATATTATCATTATACTATCATATTCTGAAAGTTTACAAAGCGATCATGAGTCCTTAAGATAACCCTGTCTACGGACTGCTGAGGTACCCGTTGAGATAGTTTGATCTTGCGATCCAAAAGTAGCGAGTGATCAGATAAAATCAGCCTCCATAAAAGATTTAGCGCGAGCTGCCACGCCTAGACGCCGGCTTAAAGCTCCGCCGCACCCCTCACCTTTTTTTGAACCTTAAATCTAAACTCACTAAGCCTAATCAGCTTTCCGCGACAAGTAACAGCGGAATCAGCCCTTTCTGACGACGGTATAGCTATTTTTTCATTTAGAGCTTAGCTTACATTATCAAATTTCTAGCATTGTATGCTGAGGGCAATTTCAGGCGCTATTTCGCCAGTTATTATAGCCCAGAAATTGCCCCTCCGACATCCCAAGTTTAGCAGTATATACATCACTAGCTAATAGGCCCCAATGATCGAAGCAAAAGTTTATCCACCGTGAAAAATGCGGAGCTTCCTCTCCGTAAGTCCATCTAATGGTCCACGCAGCCAGCTTTCGTCTTGCGTCGGCAATTATAATAAGTCAGGCCAAACACGACTACCATATCGACGTTTTTCGGTCGGAGCACATTGGTAGTACATATTAAAGCCCGTTTATAGTTCAGGTACTTTCGACTTATTTTCGTCTGCCCCCCCCCCCTTCAACTTCTTGCTTATGAAGTGCGCACCTCGCTATATGTGGTATACCCGAGATGAAAATAGAGCCACGTTGGATCGTGGCAGATGGCAGATATACTTCTATTGCAGTCTGACACCTCTGTAATTATTTGCCCATAGCATGTTCGTCTGATATTGTGTCTAGGCTCATTCATTTTACTATGCCAAGCATATAGTTGTAATGTCCTCCTCAACGATATTATGCCCTTTGCATGGGACGCAAAATATGCACGCTTCTACTGTGAGAATGTGTTCGCCGTAACTTAGCATCTTAGCTTGAAGTTGTGATATCGCATAACGCCGGCCGCGCTGACGATTAGACCTGCTTCTGCAAGAGTACAGTCTACGTACGTTAATTACTTGCACGCGATATCCTATCCTTACCCATACGTTTTTCTCTTGCCGAGACGCCGGTAGCTTTTCACTTCTGAGGCAAAGCCTAATACCCGGTTGCTCCTGCTCTCCGAGAGGAAATTCACTCCATGATTTTCTTTGACAATCATCTGATCGAGTCTAGTATGTCTATTTCTGCAAGCTCTCGTATGTATAAGTCTTCATAACTTCTCCTTAAGATAGTTCGTATTCTACTACCACAGGATATATCCTAATATACTAACGCTTTTACACGGCATGGTCTGAATCACGATGTAATCGTTGCCGCTGTTCGTATATGCCCATGTGTTCGCGCTTAGTTGAGGCAGCCAAAGACCATGGCTTATGACAGAATCCTCCATTTCCGCCAACGATGCACCGTGAATAAAATCAAGAAAATCATGACAGGCCCCAAAACGAAACTCCTCTACCAGGTTCCGTCTGGCATGTCTAGTACATTTGCCGTTGTCATTTTTTCACGCCAATGATGCGATGAATAAACAACAAGATGCAGTGCCCATAAAAAAACGACTCATTCCATAACGGTCACGTCGGCATATTCTATCTACATTTAGCTCGTCGCTAATTGTGTTTTGGCGAGATATTTGTATAAGCTATTCAGGTCAAAATGATAAGTCCCCGAAGAGAGTAGACGCGTGTTTTAACGAATTATCGAGCCCTTGGCTTGCCAGCACGCCGCACTCATGCTGAAATCCAACGAACACAAGTACATGGTCGATGCGACGTTGGTTTCGTGTCGCCGGCCCAATAGACATGCAGCGCTGATCGGAATCACCTTTCTGCGCGGCCAACTTTTTATGTGCGGGAACAGCAAAGGCCGCTCATTTTATGACGAAAGGAAATAAAATGTCGGTATTAAAACAAGCACTTCTACTGATCTTCTGGTTCCTTCTAAGCCAAAATTAAAATATTACGAAGGACCCACGCATAAGCCCAAAATAAAAACACATTCAAAAATAAAAAAAAGCTTTTTTATTCTTTTTTCTTAAATTTCTCTTTTTTGTTTAATCTTTTTTTTGAGCAATAGATGCCCTAAAATTTTCTATAATTACAGATACGAAGACCTTAAACGATGCAAAAATATTCAGAAAGAAGCGCTGCAGTTTTTTTTAACCCCCCCCCCCCCGTGAATAGATAATGAAAGAGTATGACATGAGAATGAAAGGCGGAGTTAGCAGAACGAGTTTTCCAACAGCAGTCGATCAGTATGAAGCTGTCGATTAGAAAATAATAAATAGAGCTAAAATAACTAACTAATTTATGTAATACCTTGAATATAGGCGCCTCTTTAACATATAAAATATCAAAAAAGCGCCACTTTTTATGACACTTACAAAAACAATAGCCTCCACCCCAGCTACAAACTTATAAATACCGAAAAATCTTTGATATCTTAATTGAATTTATATTTTAAATCTTTACATTTTTGAGTCTATACCCGTCAGACTCCCCCCCTGTACCCCTGTAAGCACCTTGTCATCTTAGCGAGCTAGAGATACCTTACAATTGACACACTCACACAGCAAAGCCCCAGATCAACATCCATCATCACCATCATCATCGATCATCATCAATCAAATCTATCATCATCACCTTATCATCATGCAAATATCATCATCATTCATCATACACCCTATCACCGATCATCATCACCCCAAGTGAGCGGGTGGGGTGCGAGCTGGGGGGGGGGGCCCTGCCTAGCGAACTTACTCGTTGCCCTAAGCCTAAATTGGACCAAAAGGCTATCCGTCTTAAGCCTCTAAGCATGCAAATACCAACCACTTGACTTAGGCATAAGAGCCGCGCCCACTAGCTATAAATCACATCATAGGAACGACCACTAAATAAGGCAAAAAGTAGCAAGAATTAATGCAACATCCATCGCCCAATTGAAATTGCTTTACTGACAATCAGATGGTACGCACAAACAAGACAGTCACTAGCCTACAAACAGCAGCGTATCCCTAAAAACGTTTGTGAATCACTCCCCCCCCCCAAACAAAAACTGAGGAGATGCTGCCCACCATCCCACACAACGACGTGCATGAGCATTTAAATTACCTACGAAAATATCCTTACTAACAGCTATGCGGGAAACTAAGAAAACGACTAAACTCGTACGCCTCATAAGCGTTAGTTTACTGCACATCCAAAAGTGCATCATTACAACAAGTCCAGTAAGCCATTACGAGATCCAATTAAGCATGCATAGCTAAAAGCATGCACGCCATGTGATCATAAGATGCTAGAAAAAGCTACCTCATGAAGCATCACATGGCATCTGCGTTTTCACATATAGCTAGATTAATAGGAACCCGTACGATCGAGTATGGCTTATTGCAGATGCGAATCTTAGCTCTAGTCTTGTCTGACATTTTACTGACGGCCTTTTGAGATACTATACTCACCGACGTTGAACCCGGCAGCCCAGAGTCACTTATGTCTAGCAGTGTTTAAGCGAAGTTTATCCTACAACTGAACTTGAGCCAGCTACTACGCATCGCCTCTCATTATGGCCGGATGAGGACACGTGTAGTGCATTTAAGATTGAGCAGTTATGCACCTAGGACTGGTTCAGTGCAGCGTATATAAGACGGTTAACATTTTAGCGCCGCATTTTTACGGCCCCAGCCTACTTTTATTGTGCGTGCCATCATGATGGAGTTACAGAAGCCCTCATCTTAACATCTCGGAGGGTTTAATAAGAATTACATCGCAAAGTTTATGCAAACCTGAGACAGTAGTCGAGGGTTATGCCCATATACATTGCATCGTCGAATTCTGGTAGACCACCCCCACCCCCCCCCCACTTATTCGTAAGTTTTAGATAGATGACTCCCCCCGGCATAGCGATGCTAAACAAATGACTAGTTCTAACTAGCCTCAGACACTCATTATGGACTATCAAATAGTTCTCAACCCAAATTAGGACGGTTACAGTTGTACTGAAGGCCCAGTGGCACATTCGACCAACAGGCTATGCATAGCGTAGGACGCTTTTCGAGCCCTTTCATGTTAGGTTAAGTTCTGAAATACTATCAATTGATTAAACTAACCGGCCTTTCGATAGCCTGCTGCCAGCGTTCTTAGATTAATCGATTTTGGCCGTATACAGAGACTCTGTATCAGATCAGAAATCGATACTAAACATCCGCATTGCATTTTTTTAAGCAGATCTTGGTTTGTTAATGATTTAGCATCGGCTGTAGTGCTACAAAGATAGAGTCAAGCGCAATATGCCAAGTTTGCCCCAAGAACAGTACGTGAAGGTCTAAACCGTTGCCAATTAAAGCAGGAGACAAAAGAAAATAAGGCACAACTCATCTGAAATGGAACAATTAAAGGCCCGCCTGCGGCAAGAGAGAGACCCCCCGACAAAAAAACCCCAAATAAAAAAAGAGAACTTGGAGATCGTGAGTTCCTTTTTTTCCGAGTTTGAGTTAAGTCGGCGCGCAATTACACAACAGGACGAGCGCAGAGATAACATGATACAAGACTCTCTCAATCACTAATAGGGAAAAGAAGGAGTTGGTTTACTAAATTAGACAACCCTTAAAGGCCTCTGTTAAATAACTCTATGATTGCCGAGTCACCGGACAGATTCACCAAAGGACGCGGAAATTCCCTAAAGCAAGCAAAGCGCCCCCCTCTTCTACCATAAATGCCTGCCAGATGGAATATTCCTCCAATGAATACTTGTTGCATCCATACGATAGCCCCCCCCCCCCGATAAGCTAATTAGAGGATAATAGAAAGATTCGATGCACAGGACACAATCGAATACGAACAGACGACCTGATGGACGCAATGCGGCCATGCGAAAGCATCTTTACAAGATTAGATCGATCAAGACAAATATATTAACCATTACTCAGTCTAACGTAGACACCAGTACAAAAGCCAAAAGCCTATATCAGGCTGACGCCAGCCATTAGAGACTTACTGCGCAGTAACTACATTAAAACAATAGAATAACAGACATCTAGCTCGCGCGTTATATAAATACATAACTAGAACCTGAAGCAGCAAGATACAAACAAGTGCAAGCTTAGAGACAGGAAGTCAACTTCAGAAGAAGGAACGGAGTACACTATTAAGGCCTTCTTAGGCCGATCGCTTTTTAATTACTGTACCTACTCCTGAACTGCGTGCGAAAACACACAACAGCCATTAATAAATAAAAATAATTAACATATATTTGAATTAGACCTATCATGAAACTGTTATCCTTCCTTTTTCAATAATGACACAAATCAAATGGAACGCGGAAAGTCTGTAAGTCCATATGATACTCCGAAATTCGCTGCGATATTTGACACTTTACCTCACTATCACTTTATATATCTGCCCCCAACGCCCTCACATCGGGTCAGACGGCTGCTCAAAAACCGAAGTTCATTTAATATTTTTTATCACTGGCCACAGACATTTAACTCACTATAAAAGATGCCACCATAATTTTCTTGATTTTGTTGGGGGTCTTGGAAACAGTTATTTTTCGGTCGTTCAGCCTCCAGATAGCGAGTCATTGCATGAAAGTAATAACGAGCCCCCAAAACCAAACAGCCTATATAATTGCACCACTGATAAACTAGGATCTTGAGAAGTTAGGGAGTGCATCTCCAATGACGAAATGTGATTTATCAGCGTTTCACTCAGTTAATCTATCTAGTTTTCATAAGAAACACAAGCACACCTTTCCCATTGTATGAGACGCACTCTACCGCCTATAAATCTCAGTCTCCAAAACGCACAATTACAACGAGCATTATTAACCCAACGACTTAACTTGATGACGAGAGCACACAATAGCACAAGCCCATATGACTCACCAACATTTCTGTTGATGATTAGTCTGACCAATAGTCACTTTTTAATATCACTTATGCGCTGACATAAAAATGCAGTAGCGACCTAACCTACGCTTCTGCCAATATTTTTACATCCATTCCCACTAAAAATTTTACTATTATGCAATAGGCGCTTTCCTAAACTCTTCCTAAGATGATGTTTTGTTGTCTCTACTAATCGCTAATGTCACTAGTTTAAGTCAATTAAAATATACAGGAACATTCACAAGGCGCGCCGAAACCTGACCCACGCCCAACTTAAAAAGCAGCGAAAACAAGCCATATGCAAATTTCCCGACCTCAGCAGCTGATAATCGCCATACTCTCATTTTTTGTCCCTACTATATAAAAGAGATCTGTCTAAACTACAAATAGAAAATTTAAGATCCTTAGAACGAAAATATACGCCCCGCAATCAGTCGTCTTTCCAGACCGATTGTGGCTAGACGATGACGATAGTTCAACGGTGCCAGATCAACCATGAAGCCTCACAAAGCTCTGCATACTAAGAATGCCGTCCCTTTTACGCAGTCCAAAGCAACACCACTTACACACTATACTTACAATTTGATTTAATTTTCATTAAATTTTTTACACCAAAAAAGGACATACCCGACAGCCTAGCCAATAGCTAAATCTAGGTGGAGCCAGCCTATAATAGCACTTAATAGATAATGATAAAGCACCTTTTCATTAGCTAAAGACGAAAAACACCTCGTACTGAATGAAACTCCTACAAGAAAAAGTCTTTTTTTTTTCCTCCACGTTTTAATGTGCATAAAAAAAACACTGATATGTACGGTTGAATCTAAACTGAGTTCCCACAAATCAGCCTCTTTTTTTTTTTTTTTTTTTTTTTTTTTATAATGATTTGTTACTGTAGCGCATGTGGTTTCACAAGCAAGTCAATTCGGTCTTATGCTCAAATCTTAATCGGTTTTAGT
>JAHPZR010005193.1:0-2500 GCA_019787425.1 Platygyra sinensis
ACCTAGGCAGTTTGAATATTAATGATTTCCCTCGACCTATACCTATACCTATACCTATACCTATACACCAACGCGGATTAAAAACAACATAGTATACTACTCTTCATCGTTAACATCTGCTTGTGACAGAACCCCGTAAAAAGTGGTTCTCTTGACTGCTATTATTATTCCTTCATAAAAGTTCCCCACCGTCTGACGCTTCCGGCGGAATGAAATGTTAGCAGTTATTCCGTAGAGTTTCTCGTGATCCGTGTTTCCCATTAACTCCTTAATCTCAGGTGTTTCCTCAACGTGGTCGGTTCTTCGTTGGGCCACCATACGTGTTTATCGGCATTTAAGAAAACATGTGTTGAAACCACCACAACGATAATAAAACGTCCAGCCTTCTGTTACAATGTCTTAAAACACGCTCTTATTAAAAGACATGAGAGGAGGTAGGAGAAGAAGAAGCGATTTAAACTAATACAAGCAAACAAAACGTTATTAAGTGGAGTAGCGTAAAATTCAAAGCTCGACGGAAACCGACATATTTTCATTTGACTACATTAAAGCGAACTGCGTCGCCATGTTAAAATTGTACATATTAAAGGCCGCGCGGTTGTGTGATATGGCATTAAAATTTCTCCCCCCAAGTCCCCCAAGTTACGTCACCAGATCACCCGGAAAGGATGAGGAATTTGCAAGGTTTTTACGTTCATACCATAAGCAGAGTTATATATTGCATTCAAAAAATGTTAAAACCACACGCATAATTCACCATAACCAGCTGCAGTTCACCAAATTTGGAACGAATCTTCGCCATATTGAATCAATGACGTCAAAAGTGCAGCCCGCTGCAGATTCTTGAACCGATGATGTCAAAATGACGTCAAAGTGCTTCTTCCTGGAGAAGGGCCTTCACCACCCAACGAATCACCTCTTTGACTGGATCTTCCTCCTCCGATTTTTTCGACTTCTGAAGGAACTGACTGAGCAGCAGCCATCTTGAGTCGACCTCTTAATACCACTTTCTATTATTTTATAAAACAAGAAAACAATTGCGCTTTTTCTTTTCTCGCTGATGTGTGAAAATTGAGGGGTTGGTCTGACGTCAGTGCCACCCCAAATTTTGTCAAAAAAAAAAAAACAAAAAAAACAATGGCGCCTTTTTTTTAGCTGACGTGTGAAACTCGAGGGAGGTGGGCTGACGTCAGTACCACCCCAAATTTTGTCAAATATAAGTTCCTCCCATAACATCACTCAAGACAAGGGGCGTGTCATCTTGTTTTCCACTCTAAGCGCTACAGTTGAAAAGATGAACGAAGCGATAATTCGCAGAAAATTGTATCTAAAGAAAAATGCCAAACATATAAGACAAGTCGCCCAAGCCTATCGCCATCGAAACCGGGAGAAGAGTCGTGTATGAGAACGTCGTTATCGAGAGAAAAATCGCGAGTTAGTCAGAACCAGAAAGCGAATATATCAGAAACGTTATAAACAACGTCACAAGAAAAAAATCCAAGAGTACCAACGAATCTACAGAGCAAAGAACCAAAACAGAAAATCAAGGAATCTGAAAAAAGAAAAAAGCCGCCTAAAAAACAAAAAAAAAGCAAGTCGACCTCGAGTTTCTGAAGACGAATCATGTCCATGGTTCGCATGTCCTTTTGACACGGACTCGCAGCAAATCGAACGCTTAGATCTCCTAACCTCTCTGCCGTAAACATTATAGTAGGCAGCTTTAGAGAGAAAAAATCAAATAAAGAAACTGCCCGAGACAGAAATCGAACCCGAGTCTTTGAGCTTACAACTCAGCGTCTTAACCATTAGTCCACCAGGACACTCACACCTCTTTATAGTTTTGTTTTTTGGAGTAGACATAGATAACAAAGGTGACGTCAGACCACCCACCCCACACAGAGTTGCGCGTCTATTTATTGTCCCTTCCCAACTCACCCACAAAAAAAACGACCCCGTCATGATGTTGCCCTCCAGAGATTTGAGCCTACTAGGGTGGGCCCTCCGTTACGAGCGAGACACGGGAGAGGTAAACTGTGAAGGTTTTTTCTGTGTCTGTGTGTGCGAGCTAGCGTCCAACCCAAAAAACAAAACCAAAACCAAACCAATTTTTTTTAATTCCATCGACAGATACTCAGTTACTGGGATAGGCTACCGCCGGAACTCCAACAAATGATACAATGGATGGCCGATCGGCAACATGCCCAAGACCGACTAAAACGAGGCTGGCATTCCATTCACCTTAACTTCGAACCCTGTTACATCTGTCATTGCTTATTAGTGCTCGATCACAAACATCATCTGCAGACAAATTTCCCACTTATGCACATCTGGAAACCACCGCATCCGCATCATGTACTCATCCATTTTCCACTCGGTCATGAATGGCAACCACCACACTCACCATGACTCTGTCACCACTACTGTGTGACAGACTCACCATGCTCTCCTTGGACCTGAAATATTTATAAAAAACTGAACAATGGAACTTACACGATACGGT
>JAHPZR010005193.1:7500-12406 GCA_019787425.1 Platygyra sinensis
AAAAGGTTTTAGTTCGCCGCCTGGTTAGCTTAGCTGGTAGAGCGCCGGACTGCTGTGCGGGAGGTCGAGGGTTCGAGCCCCAGACCAGACAAACACTCAGGGTCTTAGAATAACTGAGGAGAACGTGCTGCCTTTGTAATTATATCTGCAAATGGTTAGACGTTCAGGTCTTCTCGGATGAGGACTATAAACCGTAGGCCCCGTCTCCTGCATCTTCGATGTTATGTTTAGCAGGGGACGTAAAAGAACCCACACGCTTATCGTAAAGAGTAGGGCATGAAGTCCCCGGTGTCTGCCTTTGTTGTTATACTGAGGGATGGGTGGGAAATGCTCGGAGATATTAGCTACGATGAAGCTACTCCAAAATCCCAGGGTGAATAAAGTATTCATTCACTCACTCCTAGTTCTAGCTCTGTGGTTCGCTTTAGCGCTAGAAGAGCAATATTTGACTATTTTTGCCGCCTGTTATGTTTCCAGGTACAATGAAAGGCTGAAAAGAGACGGGCTAACCGCAAAAAGCTTCAGGTTGGTTTCTAGCCTTAGATATGTTCCGAGAGCTTCTGATACACAGTTATTGTAGTCTCTTTCTTTCTGTCGCTCTAATTTTTATTTTCGACCGTTCTATTGCAGGCTTCGAGCTCTGGGAATGAACTTGCCTGGTGCTTATAGGAAACTTGTGGCATTTCCAGGAAATTTGACGTGGAAATGTGTGAACATGGGTGCACTGGAAATATTTGACTATTCTACAGCGAGCACGGGCTCAAATCCAAAAGGTGATGAGGTAAAAAGACCGAGACTAAGCGAAGACGACACAATATGCATCGACGTGACAGAACCGACCGAGTTGCGTCGAAGCCCTGACAACTTCTGCAAGCACAACATTGAACTTTCGTTTAGTTTGGTACCTTCGTGTTACGCTACTTCGTGCATTAGAGAACTCATGAAGAACTGAAACAAAGGCCAAAAGCAAATAACATCATGAATAGTAATGCATTGATTGTTTACTATAGCTTCAGTGTTATTGTTCCTGTGTGGCGAATTTTGGCAGACGCAAAATCGCCGGATAAGTTTGATTTCGTCAGGGGGATAGTTCAAAAAGCCAGATAAATTTCTTTTTTTCGAGCGAGGGTCAAAAGGCACCCATTTCGTGGGAGGCGTAACGGTACAGCCCTCTCGAATTGCCTTTCCCTGTCTTTTCACCTTCTACTAATTAACGAACATCACTCAGATTAGTCATAGCTTGTTAAGTGCTTGAGTAAACTTTGTTGTATTACGCTTAAATTTCCTATTTTAGAATAACTGTGGGCGCTGTGGGCTAAGCTGACCTTAAGCTCGTGATCAAGCTTGTTACAGTCGTCTCTAAGGCATACGTCACTAGCGGAAGTCACGCAACTTGATCAAATATGGTGATTAAAAAAGTTTACTCGTCAGGGAAGCCAATTTCGAAAACTGCCGCATTCAATAAAATCACGTTATTCGTGATTTCTCATGCGAAGAATTGTGAACGTTGACCCAAACTATTTTGAGGTGCTATTTATTCAGTAAAATAATATCTCGATATCACCCCAGGCCAAAACATTGTATTGTTCATTTGATGGCAAACACGGCTCTTAGAAATAATTGGCTTGAATAAAGTCATGTTGTCACAAACTAACTCTATGTTCGAGAGATCTATCTCTTGTTTCTCTTTACCTCGTAAATACTTTGATAGTCAGACACATGATGAGATTTCAGATAATCATCAGCAAGGCACAGTGCCGTGTACTATCTAATTCTTAGAACTTTTCATCCACGAGAAAAAAATTGAAGAGAACTGAACATGTATGTTTTTAAATCAGCGAGGGTGGATTTGCATCAATAAATGAAATGACGACGTCTTTTCTAAATATAGAGAGCACTGAAGCAAAAATCGGATAAATTAAAACAAGCTTATGATCAGATCCCCATTTTATACCTTGGTTTTATTTGGTCTCAGTTTGAGTGACAGTCCACGTCTTCCTAATTAAGTCTCGGAACGAATTTTTCGTCTTTTTGGAACAATGTTCAGTCAAGTGGAACCTACTCCCGAAGTTTCTCCAAAACAAACACAACCGGAAGTGATTCACCCTTATCACTTCCGTCACTTGACCAGCATGAGGAAAGGTGTTGCCATGTTTTTGGAACCCTTAAATATTCGCGGCCAAGCGAATTTTCAGTTAGAAATCAGAGCGAACGCAACACAGAAAGATGGCTTACCAAGCACTGTTTGTTAATTTTCTTGTTCAAAGTGGACTTCTTTGGTTTAGCCTTCCTAAGGCCGACAGCTACATCACTTCGTGCCAACCGCGTGACGGATCGAGCGGTAGCGTTACCTCGGTCATTCTGAGCGTTAAACGTTTCCAAAACGTCTCCGTCAATTTCCGTCGCGACAAACCTCGTCCGTTGTCCACAGTGCATCACACAATACCAAATGATGGGAAAATGCATTTCTTTGACTACAACCTTAAGGCAAAGTTTCATGGAAAGGAATTATGCGTCTCAACGGTGAAAGAAACGGTGGCAAACGAAAAAGGATCCAGGGAAACTAGACAATATTCATGTGAACGCGTTTGCCTGGGCCTTGGAGACCGCGTGAATCTGGTAACCAACTCTTCCTCTGGTGGTCGTTTGTGGCCTGGGCGCGGATGTTGTGTGTTCAGACGAGATACGTTTTTGCAGCTGAGACTAATGACCGCGGGCCCTCGCTGCGCTAAATGCCAGGGTAGGATGTGCTTACAAGATCGTGTGACAACCGCGCAGTGTCCCCCTGGAGATAAATGCTTTGCCATTACGTTGAAAGAACAGAGTGGCTCGCCAGAAACAAACTCAAGGCGAGTTGAGTCTCTTAATTTCGATTGTTAACAAAGCCTTTTTGAGAGTTAGCTTTTGGCGTTCTCAATTTCCCATTCAGCGGTCCCCGGAGCTTTTCGACTTGTTTGGTCTCATAAATACTTACAGGGTCTTTTTATTAAATTTTTAGCATTCTGCCAATCATGCTTGGTTGCTCCAGTGACGATGGACTGCGTGGTTACTCATGCCAGGACGGTTGTCTGCGTGAGGTAGAACTTGTGGGGTCTGGAAAGAGACGAGTTTGCGTCCGGTGTTGCACTGGGCACGAGTGTAACAAGGTGGGAGGAGCCAAAGACAATGAGACTGAAACCGCTGTCATAGAAAATGACGCCCACGATACAAAGCTGTCAGAAAAACTAGAAACTAATGGAGTTTCTGGAGTTACAAGCAATGAGCAGTTATTAGTGATCTCGTTATTATCAACCGGTTGGTTGCTTAGAAAGAGAGTGAACTTGCAATCATAACTTTTATAGGGAAATTAGGATTTTCCTCTACAACCAATTTCTAAACCGCAGATTGAGTTTGCAGAAAGTGCAATCCTAGTATTTTGATTCTGAAAATTAATTTGTCACATACATTTCTGAGTCCGTTGCGGCCTGGATTGACAAATTAAGTTAAATTTCGCTCACAATATAGGTTTAAATTTAGACTCGAAACTAATAACCTGCGAAAACAGCCGTCCTCCTTCGCTCCCGGCCCGAATGGCGTTTCACGAGAAACGCCACTCTGGCCGGGAGCGAAGAAGGACGGCTGTTTTCGCAGGCTACAAAACTAAGCCTGTAAATAATTTTAAGAGTCCATCTGACAAGAAGCACTTAGTTAGATTTCAAGTCTAGTTGCCTCGTTTTTCCTTTGTGTGTTTTATATCATTTTCACCATCTCGCCTAAGTCCAGATGGACTTCTCAAATAAAAGTCCTAATTGTGGACCTCGGTAAAAATTGCAAAAGACAAAGATCGACAGTAAAAAGCAAAAAAAATCTGCGGAGTAGGGGACCGGGGAAGGACTGGTGATCAACTCCAATACCGCGAGCCAGCGGTTCAAAGAAATAAGCGGCTGTAAATAGAAAAAGAATTAGTTATTTATTTAAATTCGCCATGCAAGTATGTAAATCCTTTTATCTTCCTATCCAATAGATCATATGACACAGCACTTGAGGATATGTAAATAAAATCATTTTTTTAAATGTAAGATAATGGTATTTCTTTTGCTCAAGAAGCTTCACGGTCTCTTCAACTATCTTCATAAGACGACTAACTGTTTTTTAAACTTCTCCCCACTTTTTTTTTTCATTTCCATGGTGTGACTTGTTTCTAACATCTGTTTGAAGAGGTTTTTCATCGTTCAGCCTTCAGTCGCTGGATCAATGTGCCTTTTGGGCCATACAGGGTTTCTTATTGAAACGGATTTTTGCTCGCAGACCTTAGGACTTGCAGCGAGGCAGGGTTCTTGTTCCATAATAGTCTTACAGGTCAGTTCGGCGTTCCAAATACATTGAAATAAGGTTGGACTCTCGAGGTACAAATTGTTACTGCTCCACATGTACACTCCACGAACATTAAAAGGACCCCCGTCTGGGGCCCTAGTCATAATGTTCCAGTAGGTACTATAACGCTCTCGTTTCAGCCCCTCTCGTTCGTCTCAGGACATTTTCTGCTCTGTTGTACTCTGTTCTCATTAGTTACCGATCGATCCAGAACAATTAAGCACAAATTTGCCGATCAAATAAGATAATAAATCATCGTCGTTGTGACTGTTCCTTAGCAAGTTTGCCCAGAGCGTCAGCATAACCTTATGAGATTCACTTACTTATGTCTTTTAGCCTTTTGTTTCTTAGGCTGTGCTCTACGGAAGGCTGTCATGCCCTATAGCGCTCGTTCTCCTCTAGAGTCCGGCTTCTCGAGCTCGCATCGCGGAAAATTTATCACATGCGGATCACTGCCCGCACCAGCCAGCGGTATTCCATATGGGCATACACGGTCGGGCGTCCGCTCGGGCTCAGTCACCTCTGGAATGCCAGCACTCGAACCTTGAAAAAA
>JAHPZR010005194.1:0-5000 GCA_019787425.1 Platygyra sinensis
ATTATTGGTTGTGTCTTATTCCTGACCTGCACTTTTAGTCAACCTGGATGCTACAGAACTTTTCATGTGCGTTTTCGGCTTTAATAAATCACGCGAATTCCATACTTTTGTCATCGCTTGTTTGAGGTCAGTACAAGCCAATCCTAACGGATTAGAGTTCGGGTTTATTGGTGTACCCTATCCGGCCGTTTCTCATGCAAGCAAGACTTCTTTTTAGGTCTAAGCATCTTTCACGAAACTCATCCCCCCCCGCTTTACGGCTGCCATTTGTTAGCTTCCAGTGTGTATACTTTCCGCATGCCTTTTACTCCAGTCGGTTTTTCGCATTTTTCCCCACGGTAATGAAGGCAAGTGTTGGTCGCTCTAACTACTCTGCTAAGTTACCAAGCATGCTCTTGTCCAGAGTTTCTGTGCTACAATTGCAATTAATATAAAGTCAAAACTGGCTTGTAGAGTTGGTAATGACAGGATTTCCAGCTCATTAATCGAACTAAAAGGTCCATTACCATCGGAAAGCTTTACTGTTGAAAGAGAGCAACGAGACGATTAAGCAATGATTTGCTTTGTATTTTGTTTTCTCGCGCCTTTTGGGGTCTTGCAATGATGAGGATTTGAATCAGATTTATGTTAACTGGAAATGGATAAAATTAGAATCCATCTCAAGATTTTTTTGTGTCCTTAGTTGGGGGGGTAGGCAACCTTAGCTATTATTTTTTAGACTGAGCTTGCTGAGAAATAATATTTCTGTCTACGAGCTATGATTTTTTTCTGTATTTTTCCGAAAGAATTGTCAAGAGAAAATAAGATGAATTTGTTATGAAAATTATTTTCAAATTATAGCTTACGTCATCAGAATATCTTTTCTTTATGTTTATCTAATTAATCATAAAAATTACAATTTCCTCGATTGTGATTGGTTTAAAAAACTCCTATTTCCCACTAATTCACTTGTCAAGCTGTTATCGGACAGTTTGTTATCGGACACCTTGTTATCGGACAGTTTGTTATCGGACAGTTCAATAAGCCAATCACATTCAAAGATGTAGTTAAAATTAACCAATCACATTTAAAGTTGTGGTTTAAATCAACCAATCACAACCTTGGTTTCAATCACCATAGAAACAAGTGTACAAACTCCTAAATTGGGGCTTTCTTCAAAATGGAGAATTTTTTCCCCTTGAACAATGATTATGTTTTAGAAGACAGAAGTGATTTATTTTATCCTATGGCACAAATATTTATGCGAACTATCCAGACGAGTTCCTTTGTGGATATGTTAACATGTTCAGATGAAGTTCAGCAATCCACAGCATTGTTTATCGCTTCGCAACCACCGCGGCAAACGGAGGTAAACATCCACCCGGCTGTAATACCACTGCACAGTGCGCTAGTATTTCCTCCCTCGAAAATCCTCATTTTGTTCAACAAAATCAAAATACAGGAACAATGACAGTAGACCAAGCCAAGTTTTCCCCTTGTATCGGACGGAGAAATTTCAGAAATGAATAGTAGTAAAACCACAGCCTCCAAAAACATCGCTCGAGCAACTAAATCATGGATGGCAGCATAGGTAGAACGTTGTAAAGCCAAAAACATTAATGCATTTAACTGCCAGTGAAAGACGAGAATTGTTTCTCATTGCTAGCGGATACGTGCCTGTACAATCCAGCTCGATATCTGCGATTTCTTCGACATTCCCTTTGCACAGCTGTTCGGTGCCTGCAGCTTCAGCAAATCCACCAGCTGTAGGAGAATGTTCGACCAGCAGTTCCAATCAGTTCAAACCAAGTTTCTTCATTAGCGAATGTGGCAGAATTCACCGGTATGCTGTCGTCCAAATACAGCATGGCTACAAAAATCTCTCGGCGCCATTTTAAATTCTCAATAAACAGTTCAGTGTGTTTAAAAACACCAGCAACTTAAGAAAATCCCCGTCCCAAAAAGCCAAGGAAACGAAGAATCATAATTGACTCTGGCTCTGTTGTTTACAACTTGAAGTGAGCTGTCTATTGACTCAGCTTAAAAACCTTGAATCTTGCTGGAAAAACTGCCCTGGCAAGCGTTCGTAATTTTAACCAAATTCCGCAAAGTTCTGCGCAGTCTAGCGTTTTTCATGCATGGCTGCGTTTTTGACTGACATAGACTTGTTTTTCGCTCGTCACATGGCAACCAGCAAATCCATTTTGACTGTTGTCGATTTCAGAGCGACATTAAATGCAAATTTTCCCTTTATTTCATAACTTTGCTATTCTTCTTTTCTCGGAAATTGTAATTTTTATGATTAATTGGTAATAAGACTTCGTGTCGTCCAATTCTGTCTGTAATCATACTCGTGATAAACAAATCGGACTCCCGCTGCGCGGTCGTCCGATTTTGTTATCACTCGTATGATTACAGACCGAATTGGACTCCACTCAGTCCTAATACCATTACTAATCGTTTAGATGATGAAACTAAATGAATGTAAAATAGAATTAAAAAATAGGAAAAACCCAGGAAACCAAACTCCATGCCATTCCTCGTTTTTCGGCGGGGATCATTTGCGGTTCGGGATCATTTGCGGTCCAATTTGGAGATCATTTCCGGTCTGGGGATCATTTGCAGTCGGGGATCATTTGCGGCGCTGTACAACTCAACCGGGGCCACCCAACCTTTTTCTGTCAATCACAAGACGAGCTCAGAACAAAAGAATCGGAGTTCGTTCATTTCGGACCAATCATAAATGAGTGATTGCGGTGAAAAGTTGTTTATTTCCATCAACCAAGAGACGACTAAATATTCACTGTTGGGCGCCACGAATTTTCAAAACTAAAACGGACCAAACACATATACATTTTCCAATGATGGCTTGACGGAAGAAAAGAGAGATTCAACGCAAATTTGACTTATATTTTCAAATATGTTTTCCGAACGACTTGACGGTCGCTCGACGGTCGGGAATGTTGACAGACTTGCATCGTAATTTAAAATATGCTTTATGTTCGGAATGACTGCAATGTTGAAGACAAATCAAAGTGCTCTGTGAGCAAACTCGTGAAGTGAACAAACGAATTGAAATATTTTTTGGATTATGTTCAATATTATTTGGTTTAGGGAATATTGTGGCTGATTTTCATGTTTAGAGTACGAGCAGTGGTTCAGTGTTCACTCATAACGTACCAAAGAAAAAAAAGTAATAGTTGGATAAGAAGGCATTACAATTGAAACGATCATGCTTATACATTTGACAAGGGTGGACGATGTCATGTTTTAAACATTTTTCATTTTTGTTTCTGGTTCACCAAGAAATAGTTGGCAGCAAATGTGGTTAAAAAGTGAACATTGGAAATATTGAAAAATCAAGGCAATACTGTCTTAATGAAAACATTAATCATTCTCTCTTTATCAAATGAGATAAACAGAAACTAGTTTTAAGTTTTGTTGCAAACTGGACTTGTCATCTTGTGCTTATAAGGATTGTACAAGGCCATGTTCAAGACATTTTTGATGGAAGTTTCCGATGTAAACATTCAGTGAAATGCAAAGTCTAGGCGATATTTTCATTCCAAGTTGCAACAAGGCGACGAGGAAACGAAGGTTATTTTCCTTTGTCAAGGGAAGTTAGAGAAAATTAAGCAAATAGAGAGGAAAAGACTTCCAACTCACGTAACCAATGTAGTATGCCAATAACGAAGAATATAGAATGAACAAGTTGCCTATAGTATCCACAGGAAAGAGCTCAGTTCCAGGGTGCCATTTAAAGTTTATGTTTACATGCTACATGAACGCCTCCAGTTAGACTTGCCAAAAGTAGACTTTTACTTCGATAAAATGAAATCGACTTGTTCCACTTGCTCGGATTCAAATTTAAAATCTGGGTGTGACGTAATGATTCACAGCCTGCCCCTTATTCCCTGGAATTTTTTTGATATATTTCAGAGCCAGCGTAAGGAGAGTAATAAACCATATGAAAATACAAGTGAAATTAATCCTTGATTGCCCGAGAACACTTGCGATTACTTGTTTATCACATAAAGGGCAAACTTTTGTACAAAGGTTCAAGGTCTTGCCGTCGCGTAAACAGGTTTGCCGGTTGTCATTATTTAACAGGCTAGCAGTAACACGGGGAAAGCCTACTATAATCTGAGTAAGCAAAACACAGCAACTTGGTTCAATTCACTCAAAGCCATTTCTTTACAAACAAAACTATAAGCAATCTAATTTTATTCACCTGTTTTGCGAAGCTTGCAACGGCTTGAAACTACTTGTTCTTCGATCGATGATAGACGTAAACAAGTGTCCAAACGAGCTCTAATAACTTCTTGAATCCAAAACTGTGGGTGATGCTCGATATACCAAGTCAATATATACACTATTGTCTCGTTCTTTTGTGTGAATTCTATTGTGTTATTGTGTAAGGGATAGGAATCATTGTTGTGTTCTTTGTGACGTAACTCGAGACTTGCTATTCACTTGGTATATCGTGCACCAGCCAAAACTGTCCTTTCCACTGTGAAAACTTCACGTACCAACAAAATTTACGCTGTTTTTACGCCGATAAAGTGAGCTGTAATACTAATAAGTCGACCCGAAGCAAAACGAAGAAATTAACTTTCAGTTTGGCGGCCATGAAGTTCTGTAATTCTATGTTTCGTGCAACACCAGCCGTCTCCACTCAAACGTTTTTCAGGCTGCGAATCAATGCATTTTTAGTCGGAAAAATCCTTTTGCTTTTCCAACAAAAGACTGCGCTTTGCATGTTGATTCTCTTTCACGTTAAGATGAAATAACCGTGTTTAGATCAAACTCAGAAGCGATGCGTTTCTGAAATTCCTTTTCAAAATCCGTTTGAAGCGGGAAACCAACTCAATGCAGGCGCGCTCAGCCAATCAGCATCAAGTAATTTTGCCCGGGGCAATTGCAAAAATTAAGAAAAAATGCCCCTGTCTTAGCCAATCACCATTCAGTAATTTTGCCCCGTATGTGATAAGCCCAGTAATAACAACCATGTTTAAGATCAG
>JAHPZR010005194.1:10000-30000 GCA_019787425.1 Platygyra sinensis
ATGGCTACTCCAAACGGCAATCTAGTCGCCTTCATTCTCGCCGTCGCTGGCAACACAACTTTGGATGTTCAAAAACATTACAAGCCGACATGAACGTTTCAATATACGCATTTCCCTTCAAGTCACCCTCTCAGTGTTAAGAAGGGTTTTATTAAAGGAGAAACTTTGGGTTTTCTGAGAACAAACTCGGTTAAAGAAACTTTCGAGTTACGAAAGCTAAAATTTCTAACCCGTCTACTCGAGCGAGGCTATCCTAGAGGACTCGCCGAAAATATTTTAGCCGAAGTAAAATTCTCATCACGAAAGGAGGCTCTACAAAACAAAACAAAAACATCCAGATATGTTTTGGCTTTCATCACGACTTTCAAACCAGCTACCCCTAACCTAAGAAAGGTTCTTATGGAACATTATAACTGAGAGCAATAGACTCGGTCAATATATTCTGCAATTGTCGCCTACAGGAAGGACAAATCTCAACATCGCGGAGAATGCCTCGACATCATTTATTATTCTTATAATATACTCAACAAAATTTCAAGTATTTGATTGGTCAATAACGAGTGCATAAATAGATTATATAGTGCAAATGGAGGTTATAGAGTGCAATACGGAAGTTGCTATGGAAACTACAAGTCCAACACGCAAATAGACAAACTGTTATCAAGTTCGTTGATGGAATGCAACGAAATTAGATACGAATGATATGGTAATGATGGCCTTTTTAATCCCCAGGAGAGTTCGATTATTGAAGAACAAAAAACAACTCGCACAATGCTATAGAAGCACCCTTGAACATTAACAGCGAACAAACCAGAATTTAGGTAACTAAAATTGCTGAATGGTTCTAATATACTTATTGTATCTGAAACCAAAATAACATTTCTTATCCCGATGACCAGTTTAGAGCGCAAAGATACCATATGTATCACCCGGGCTGGGATGTATCACAGAGACAGAACAAAAAGTGGAGGTGAACTCATTGCGTAGTTTTCTATAGCTACAAGACACTGGAAGCTATTGTTGTTGAATGTACAATAGGGGAGGAAAGAAATATCGAATGGCAAAAATCGAATGGGAACACTGCAGGGAAATACATGCAAATTGCAGAGGAAGAAATAAACGACCTTTTTGGTGGGCGCGTCTTTAGAAGCAGGGCATGGTTATATTAGTAGACTTACATAAGGGCAGGCCCAGCCCAACTCGGGGTGAGGAAAATGGAGGTATATAATTTAGCCTGATAACAGAGCGTACTAGAGTCACGACGCATTCAGCTTGCAGGCTTTTGAATGTGCTGCTCAAAAACACCTCAGCATCTGCGAGTATAAGACTAAGATCATAATATTCAGGCAGACTAACAACACTTCAATTCATCTGCTTAATCAAGAACTTATCGATTCGACTTGGCATGTCCGTGATATTTTCTCCTGCATAAACGATAAGCATGATTACTGGGGAGGACTATTTGAAACTGTTGTGCATAAGTATGCACCAGTCAAAAGAAATAGAGTGAGATAGCAGAATATCAAAAATTGATAGGACTCCATTTGCTTGTTTATTGTTATCACAGGCAATTTCTTTGTCAATTTCCATCCAGTTCATAATAGTTTCCAGTAAAAATTTTCCTTTGTTTTTTGTATATGCAGGCTCACGTTGAAGCACAAGCGTGCGCAGCGTAGCTGCGAGCGCGAAATCGAGCGGCGAAGACGCGATTCGAGAGACAAGGCGAAACAGAAGTGATAAAGAGAAAATACAGAGATCAAGGCAGGCTCACTTTCTTGGCGCCTTTTCACCAAACTCCTTCCCGCGCGTGACTCTCTGTGAGTTTTTAACTGATCAGAATTCATTTCGACTTAATTAAGTCACTGAATTTCAATGTCTTGTCTCAATCGGCCATTTCCGAGTTTTCTTGTGCCTCTGTTTCAAAACGAGTGTTCGTGCAAAGACCTTTCATATGAAATTGAGTTTGATTTGCGTGAAAATGAACTAGACTACGACTAGTTCCTCTTTCGTTTAGTCCGTCGTGCGTGACACGAAAGAAAACCGCGAAATGAAAAATGGCCGCGTGAAATCGTGGGGACGGGAAGCACGCGTGCTATTTCATGCGGCCATTTTTTTCCACGGTTTTCTTTCGCGTTGCGCACGACGGACTAAGCGAAAGAGGGACTACTCGTAGTCTAACAATGAACCTGTAGGTGAAACAATTTAATATGAAAGGTTTTGCACGAAGACTTGTTTTAAGACAGAGGTAGAGCAACTCTGAAAATAATGACCTATTTCATGTTTCTGCACTTTGTTTGGTACTAAATAAACAACAACCTCCATTTAGCGCGAAAATATGCTGGGATATTTGTCCTCGGACATTATCTGTTTCGAGAAGTGAACAGTTTTCCGAGAGCGTATCTCAAAGGAAACTGTGAGCTTCGAGGAACAGATAATGTCCAAGGAAAAATATCCGAGCATATTTTCGCCCCAAATGGAGGCTGGTTGTGTTTATTATTCTTCAATATATCCTCGGATATTTCCCAGTTTTAGCTAGGGAATATTCAATCGGGTGGCGTGATAAGAACAATCGCGCGCAAGCGAATTGATAAAATCAAGAATTATTCACCGAGGTAGTTGTAAATATTCACCACTTTCACCGACACTAAATTGAATAATTGTTTTGGTATTTACAACACAAGCTGAATAATCAGCGGACCCAAAACGTTATTTATGTGTGACAAGCGGTCGGAAATTTAAATGTGCCCTGGGGCCCGTTTCTCGAAAGCCCCGGAAACTTTTCGGGCCCGTAAAGCCATAGCAAAATCTCGAACCTTAAGTTTACAAAGCTGTTTTATTCACATATTCTTAATATGAACAGAGGTTCCCTTCATACAAGAAGTTTCAAGCACATACACTTCTCCGTTTTTAGATACAGAAGAGCTGAAAATGGCTTTACGGGTCCGAAAACTTTTCGGGGCTTTCGAGAAACGGGCCTCTGCTCAGAGGTGAATACTTAACAATTATTCACCCGGAAGTGGAGGTAAATATCCACCACTTTCACCGACACTGAGGTGAATAACTGTTTTAGTATACAGTGTATACCACACAAGCTGTTTAACTTTGTGACAATATGCCGACAAATGTTCGGACAAAAAAATTCGCGCGCCGTGTGATACAAGCCCGAATAGCGGTAAGCGAGATTTTTTATTGTAAAAAGTTCCGTCTCGCCCTCTTGTTGACAAATAAATTTTTTGCAGGCACTTGTACAGTTGCCGCGATGTCTTTTCCTCAATGGTTGAGTTAAATTCCTCTTGTTGTTTAAACCAAGCTGTAAACATTAGATGTTTAATTGTTTACATTGTAATTTTAGTGCTCGACAGTTTTCTTAAACGAGGCATTGTATTCTGATTTTTCACCTTAGAATATGACGTTGGAGAGATAACTTTCCATTAAATACTGTTACATCAAACTTCGCTGCCATTTTTTTTTTTTTGTTTTTCGGTTCTATCTCTACGTTCATTGGAAGAATTTCATCTTTGAAAACCGAAGCGAAACGGGAAGCCATTTTGTTTTTCTTCTGCTGCTCGGAGTTAAATAGTGCTTGGCTAGTCAATCAGCCTGCGCGAAAAGTACTATTCACTTGTGTGGTGTATACTAATACCTGCTAATAATCTCCAAGTTAACCAATCAGAGCGCGCGAAAAGCACTATTAACTGGTGTGGTATATACTACTCTCTGACGGATAGTTCCCAGTTTTAGCGGAGGAGTATTAGGTCTAGAGACCTGTTTAGACTAATCGCACGCGAAGGAAATATCTGATGGATTTTAATGTCAATGGACATATATTTTAAGACCCGTAATGGCTCGTCTTTACACTTAAATACAACTAGCAAGAAGCTGGACATAGATTGTTCCAGATATTTCCTCTTCTGAGAACGTGCTGTTCTTTCGTTTTTTTAACAAAATTACAAAAACCAAATGAAAACTGGCGTTCACCGTACTTATTCAGGAGAAGACGACCACTCTTTTAGAAATATAGCACAATGGCAATAAAATTATGCGCAGCGAGGGGTGCGTCATGCATTGGGTGGGAAGTTACCATAAAATGGGGCGTGTCAATTTATTACCAAAGGATAATAGATTCATAACAATCCAGATAATACTACAAGTATGTTCTAGTGTTATTGGGGATTTTGCAACCGGACCTAATCGGTATTTTTAATTTCACTGCGGCTCGTGCAATTTCAGCTTTTTGAAAAACTCACTCGTGCAAATTAATTCCAAATTGAACTCGAAACCGTATGATTACCTATACAAACTGTGGTGCTAAGTCGATGGGGCGCATTTCCCTTCCGTAAACGGTTGATGCCATTTTCGCGACACTTAGATATTATTTTTAACTGTAAACGAATTTTTCTCTACTAAATTAAAGAAAAAGGAAAATTTGCAAGTAACCACTTAGTATCGAGCCCGGAACCTCTGTTTCCTAACATCCCTCCTATACCACTACACTGCCAGGTTGATCCGCCAAATCTTCAAAATTTAATAACAAAACGTGATACTCTTAAACATTAATAATAGCGTTGCCCCAACAGCTAAATATAACCGCAAGCAAACCAGTGTGAATAATATATAGTTTTAGGCCAGCCTAAAAGCGTAGCTCCTTGGCCGGGTTGTTCAGTGCCTGATTCAGCTAACCAAGGAGGAGGTTGAATTTTTCTTTGAGTTTTGTGGTGAGGTTTTCTGTTTCTTGTTTGACCTTCTATTTTGAGTTTTATAGTCCGCGCCATATTGGTGATTTGCATCGAAAACAAAAATCGTAACCATGCAATAAATTAAGTCAAGAATCAGGTATATGATAGATAATTGATAGACAAAAAACATCGCCGAGATTAAGGTCTGTGCGGGTTTTCATTGCCGCGTTATTCGGTAAACAGTTTCACCTAAATTTATAGAGCTTTGTATGGAGACGCCATGTTGGTGCCCTTCCGAGGGGCACCAACATGGCGGCCGGAAACCAACAGAAACATCTGTCATTGAGTTTTGCCACTGAAACGAAACATTATTACTCTAGAGTCCTGAGACATTGAAAGTAATACTTCGTCTAGTGCAAGAACTGTTCAGTTACCAAAAACGTAAGCGATAACTGCCCTTTTGACCTACGCGTGATCGTTCTCGGACCGCCATTTAATGTCACGCAACGCATAAAGTTGGAAATTCAAATGTCCTCTATAAGAAAATGAGGAAACCTATCGAGCTTAAACGTCGTAAAACGCCCAGCTTTGATAAGTTTTTATGTTTGATGACACTAAAACGCCAGTAGGATTGCTAATTTGTAATTTTGGAAAATTATGACGTCACATGAAAACGAAGAATACTCAAATCAAAGCAGCAAAAACATTTATATTAGAAGAAAAAGTTATAATTCGAATATATTTTAATCCTGGGCTAGCGTTAACCGGCTTCCGAACAATCCTGCCCTGTTTTCAACAAGTTAACCTTACGTGAGCCCGCGATCCAATCGAAAACCAGCACTCGGTCAGCGGTCGACTTCATAAAACGCGTGACCTCGATGAGTTGTACACTTGAACCCGCGATATGGTCACGTGATACTGGGCACCAGATACCTTGTTTTGACAGGTGTCAATTGATCATAACATGGATGTCCAATATCAAAGAAGTACACGGTAAACCAAGGCTGCAACCTAATATTTGGAGTATGGCCGCCATGTCGCGCGACTCCGTCGCCGCCGTCGTCGTTGTGCGTACGCGCCCACGAGCAATGCCGCTGGCCATGATAACCATGAGAAAATCAACTCATGGGTCCCTTTTCTTGCCTGTACGAGCATGGGCCTTCGCTATAAAAATTTGATTCAGCAACCGTTCGCTATGTTTACATGCCGAGATGGCAATGGTGGCAGGCTTAGTAATCAGGCTTCGAAAATATTATATTCACCGCCTGGAGCAGATTTATGGAAACTCTTTGTTCAGCTTAGCCTGTTCCAGGCTCTCTGTCAGTGGAGGATTGAAAAAGCGGGCGGGCGACGAGTGGGGGCTGGTAGGGAAAAAGAAGGAGGTCAGGTCTCCCACGCTCTCTTTTTCTCTCTCGGATCTCGCTCGCCGCTGATCCCGCTTGTCGCCCGCTCCCTTTTTCGATCGTCTTCACTGACCCAGAGCCTGGAACAGGCTATGTTCAGCTCGGAAATTATATACCAAGGGAGTTATTTTCGCGGCAAATAAATGTTATGGTTCATATATATAAGACTGGCATCCTTAAGCTGACTGCTAGTAAAACAGTAACCAAAATTAAAGTTTTGAGTGAAGTTTATTTTCATTTTCTTAGCTTCTTTTATTAATCTTGTAGATCCTGCCAAGATTGTTACACTAGTACGTGAACATGAAATTACAGCTCAACAAAGTGTATCTCTTCAATGTACAGCAGATGGTAATCCACAGCCGACTTACACTTGGACACCATGTGATTCACAGCAAAGAGTGTGTCATGAGAGCATGCTAAATGTTCAAGCCAGCAACAAAAGCGTCTACACGTTCATCTGCAAAGTTAAAAATTACCTGGGTAGTGATTCAAGAAATACCACTCTATGTAAGTTAGTTAGAGAAAAGTACGCGTTTTTACATGGTTTTCCATTTGTAATGATCATGAGCTTTTATGGAAATATTGTTAAATGTGTAACACGTAATACTTCACGCTGAAATTACTGTCATTATTATTATTATTATTATTATTATTATTATTATTACTATTATTATTATTATTGTTATTATTATTATTATTATTATTATTATTATTATTATTATTATTGTTGTTGTTAGCGATTATTGAATGAGGCTGAGTAGGATATGAAGAATTCTGCAGATCAAGTTTGGTGATACTGGTCAGCGGATCTCATGATATGACAGCTGTCAATTAAACGTAGTATGGATGTCTAATCATAGTTATTGGAGGGGAGCATTCATTCCATTCCATTCCATTAACTATGGTCTAATATCAAAGATATATGCTGTAATCCAAGACTGCATGACGTGGAATTAGCTAGATGGCCGCCATGTTGCGCGACGTCGTTGTCGTTGGGCGCACGCCTGCGTGATTCACGCCGCTACCCATTTTTACCATGAGAAAAGAGTTGCATGGATTTCTATTTCTATGCATGGATGCGACCCTGTTTCTATAGTTATAGTGCTCCGCTTGGCAGCTCTTCCGGCCGCCGGAGCTTCGCTATAATCATGTCCTCTCCACTAGAACCATTTGGCCTTTCAGTTTGTTACATCCACTTTGTCAGCGCAGTGAATGTTTGCTTTTTACAATAAATTGGTATAGCGTTTAAAATATGCAGCGAGGTTTAAATTTAAGTTTGCGCTCATTCCAAGGTTTGGGGGCAAAATATCCAGTTTTTTTGTAATAAAACCTTGGCAAATTAAGATCTAAATTTCTTATTACGGCTATAGAAAAGACAAGTTTCTTGTTCGCAGCTTTTAGTATTGCTACATATATGTTTTGATAGCTAAATGGTAAGTTGGAGTGGGAAATTAACTTTCGACTAGTGATCGTTCTTCTGTAACATCTTGTTTTAGTCTGCGAAACAAAACAAGCACAGAACATGGATTAATGAGTAACATCGATCGGCAAACGCATCTAAAATCGCTTGAGAGCCGTTTTTATGACTAAGGCAATGTTATTTGTCCGTTTGTTGGTTATTTGCTAGAAGTTGCTTTTTACTTTCTCCGTTCCAAACCACAACAAAAACGAAAAAAAAATGACTGAAACGAGATCCTCGGTTTCTCTGTTGCTTGGATTGACTTGGGGCAATAAAATTGTTTACATGTATTCGGTTGTATACGAGAGGTTCAATTTCTCCCACTGACAGGTTTTTTTTTTTATTAGTCATTGCAAGTGATGTAATTAACGTGACCCTGGTTATCATGAGTGAAGAGTTTGGAGAATACTGTCAACTATGGGAGGAACTCAGCAAAACGGTAACTAATTTGTTTATGTAAGACACGTGTATGTCTAAACCTTATACATCAGACTCGCTAACAATTATTGAATTCGGGGTTCGCATGATATCATGAATTATTAAAACCTTTTCGTGAATGCTAACGCAGAAACTTCACGATTATCACGGTTTCTTGGGTTTATTCCAAATACAAAAGGTTCACTGCGAAAAGGTTCACACACACACGATAACTAAACCCAACTAACTGAAAATATCCCGGGGCGGGGAAAATATACGATAACATGCTTAAAAACAGAGCTTTGACATTGATGCCTTAATGATGTGTATTCCGATCACTATTACAATAATTAAGTGTCCATCTTAATTGTCTGATCTTAATTGTCCGGCACGCAATGTTATGATCTCACAGAACCTCGTGTCTGTGTTATCTGCCTCACCTTCGGCTTCGGCAGATAACATAGACCTCGGTTTTGATAACTCATGATATAATGCTCAACCTCATCCAATAATTGTTTATTATTATCACTTTGTCGGGCATTGTGGTGCATTTTGCGGGCTAAAATGGAGAATTTGGCGGGCTAAAATGTATTTTAGCCCGCTAAATAAACCAATTAAAAGTGAGAATCAAACAGTCGTACGATATAAACCAGCCAATCAAATCGAGAAGCCATTAGAATGTTCGCGCCGTTTTCTTGCAGCGTTAGTGAAAGAAATGATGGCACCATTTTCATGCCCAAATCATGGCTGAAAACACAGTAAACAACGAAGAAATCTAAATTCTCAGTCTTCTTAACAAGAGGAAGCAGATCTACAAAAGTTAGAGGCGGAATCCGTGCCAGTAAACACCAAAAATTAAAACCGCGTATAGTAGCTCCATGGCCGGTGGCGAAGTGAATGTAAGTTTTGCGGCTTCAAGCCAAACAATGTACTATTAATTTCAACACTTACAAATACGCTTTGTCGAACTTTCCTTTCATGTCTTCCATAATTTTTGAAAACTCGAATGGCAAGATTTCGTAATTTTTATAGCCAGCTATTGTGCATTTTCGTTGAGAGAAAAATAAAAGCCATTCAACTTGTAAATGCTCGGGTGATTGTTCCGACTGTTTTGTTCAGTTTGTTGTCATTTTTTCAGTTTTTATTTTTTCAATGCCCTCCAGAGTGATTTTAATAGTAATAGAGTTTATGTTCTTGGGTATAAATATGTTTTGAGTCTGAGCCGGGCCCAAAACATATTTATGCCCGCGAAGATAAACTCTATTGTTATATTATGCAGTCACCCTCATAAAATAGCAAGGCTCAAGACCCTTAGTATAGAGAGTGCACCGGTGATTTGAGAGGTAGGCTTGGAAGCGGTTTGGTAGGCAGAACGAGGTTGACACACCAATTAACATTAACAGTCGGGACAAATTCATGGACAAATCGACCGACAGGCAGACGGACAGACGGCCAGACGGCCAGAAGGACGGACGCCGTACTGACGTACAGACGGACACAGGGAGAGATGGCCAGAAGGACGGACGGCCGCCACACATACAGACAGTAAAGACGGTAGGCGTAAAGACGGGCACACGGAGAGAGGGCCAGAAGGACGTACGGCCGCCAGACATACAGACGGATAGACGTAACTGACGTAAAGACAGACACAGGAGAGAGGGTCAGAAGGACGTACGGCCGCCAGACATACAGACGGTACAGACAAAACTGACGTAAAGACGGACACACGGAGAGACGGTCAGAAGGACGTACGGCCGCCATACATACAGACGTACAGACATAAACTGACGTAAAGACGGACACACGGAGAGACGTCAGAAGACGTACGGCAGCCAGACATACAGACGGATACACGTAAGACGGACACACGGAGAGACGGCCACAAAGACGGAAGGCCACCATACATACAGACGTACAGACATAAACTTACGTAAAGACGGACACACGGACAGACGGTCAGAAGGACGGACGGCAGCCAGACATACAGACGGTGCAAACGGATAGACGGAGAGATGAATTAGATTCGTTATGACTTGCTGGTCATGGGGATTTGGGATTAGCTTATGGCTAAAGATTGAGTTGATTGATTGCTTGATAAGAAATAGTCAGCTGAAAGAAGGATCAGTTGATAAGGACTAAAACACTAGTTGTTTCGTGCAGTTCGCGGGTTAGTTGTAATCTTTGGGCTGAAAGCGCACTATTCACTTCGTATTCAAATTTATATATAGTTGAAATATTGTGTAGGAATCATGATGCTGTTGAAGAAACAAAGGAACGAAGTTGTGATGTGTTTTGTTACAGCAAGTTATGTTACACATCAAATTACCTATCTTGACACCATTTTTAGCAGTTTTAAGAGAAACTTAATCACTTACCTTTGGTGTAATTTTTATTGAACATGTATTCAGAATTTGTCCTTTTAAAAATGTATAGACTGAATTCTAACAATGGTTTACCTAAAATGTTAATTTTCAGATCGAGGAGATCTTTGCTGGTAAACTGGGTTATAAAAGTGTGCAACAAAGGAGTATGAGGTATCCAAACAGTCTCAGAATTGATTACTTGAACTAAAATTTCCGTTTTTCTTTAGGACTTACATTTGGGGTACTGAAAACAAAAAAATTCGGACGTTTTTTTGGCATATCTCGGATGTTTTAACGTACTAACTTCATATGATTTGTTTAAGAATAATATTTGTATTGAAGATGACAACCACATGCCATTATGTACTTTGTCTTGCTCGGCTAGAATTGATCAAAAATGCCCTAACACAGAAAGAATGAGACCCTGACTGACTCACAGCAATTCAACTTGATGTTGTTTTAGAACTTTGTTATCGAACATTTCGAAGATGGCATTATAGGAGACTAAATTACTCGTATTTGGACTGTCGTATTTCCGTATTGATGTAATGTTTAGTAAAGCCTTTAAAGTTTCCACGTTTTCAAAAATGCTTGGATATTGTTTTATTTTGACTCGGAAATTGTTACGCGCAAACACAATGCAAACATCAAGAGATGGGTGTGAGAAAATATGAATGTCTCCAAGAATATTAAACAACGTGCATAGGTTGTAAACGCAAAATTGATACTTACACAAAATATTCTCTCGCCGCGGCCTTGCGGGAATTTCACCACTTTAGTTTGTTTAATCGAAGAATGCGTTCTCCGTTGCTCACTCTTGTTCCTGGTCATACAGAAAGACCAACGAAAAAATCTGACGGGTAATGATCTTATCTGTTTAGCCACTATGAGGTTAAGAAACGGGGAACTCTAGCGAATTATATGAATGTCTAAGGGCAAACAAAAATAAGTCAACCTTGATTTGTAAATGTCTAGTGAGATTCGACCACCTGAAATAATTTCCTGTTTATTTTGGCCACCATGTTAGTTGTGATTTTCCTTTCATCATCATCATCGTTCACTGTAAAGTCAACCGGTTTGCTTATAGAGTACTTTGACTGTTCAAACGCTTTATTTTGTGTGAGGTTTTGACGGCTGAAAGTTTGTGAAGTGAACGAAGCTCATGTTCATTTTGGTCGTCATGTTAGTTTGAACTTATTTTGTCACTATTCTTCCAAGGCCTGGGAGTGTTATTGTTGATCTGGCCCTGAAGTTCAGTTCAACTGTAAGAGAAAGCGAGGTACTTTCTATACTCCGAGATGCTGTCAAGAATGGAAAGTTTGGAGATTTTAATGTGAGTTCCATAACAGGCACACGAGAAACAGGGATACCACCCACCATGGCCACAACACCTACAAGCTCATCTGACAGTATGTTGCATAACATATCATTTGCATTCTGTCCTGCGAATTTTTTTTTTTCTGTTTCTTAGAGGCCTTAGCGAATTATCAAGTAACCGCGTGGTGATCTTTTGAATTTCATCGTTGACCGTCATCAGATTTTACAATTTATAGCCAGCAAGTCGGATAAATATAAAACATGAAGTCAAATAATAATAATATTCTCATGTCAAATTAAGCCCCGTGCATTTTGTATTCTAAAGATATCTAGTGACCTAAGAAAATACTGACAATAAAGAGCGATTTAAAACGTGGAGCACCAGGAAGTTCATACATTTGAGTGCACATGGTTTTATGCTTGCCAAGGGGACAGGGGATAGACAATGAAAGGCAGGTTCGGCAGCCAGCCACTCAGATACAAAGATAGCGAGACATTTCTGTTATGTTTAACTAAAGCACAAAAAATACGCTTGCTTTGAAACAGTTTCGGTGACTTTTTTTATTGTATTATAGAAACAGTCCAGGCGTGCGGGGATTGCGCTTGCAGCTGCACCTTATTGGGAGTTATGATCGGTGTCTTTGTTGTCATAATCATTGCTCTTGTTGTCTACATCTTATGGCTTCACAAGAAAGGTGAGTAATACTCAAATATTCTGAATACCTGTACATTTTAACAGTGACTTCCAGACTATTTCTCTTTTTCAAAAAGTCGTTACCTGCTTTCGCTTAACCTGTCACTTTATGCTGCTATGTAACTGCCAAAACAGTTACATAACTGAACCAGGCAACTGAGACAAAAGTTTTAATTCCAAGTATGGGAAGTTTTGTGGTTTTCTTTCTTGTCTATTAGTTTTTTTACGCCTTTAAAATCCTTCATCAGCATTCCTTGCAACACTGACACCCAACGTGGCCCATAATGCCATGTTAAGAGACCTCTGGCATCAGTTTCTTACTTTATAAGAAAGGGTAACGAAAGTCTCAGTCATCAATTTTTTTGTATACAGTTTCTCCTTCCAACTTGATTACCATGTTAATCAATTCATCTTTCCTCTTTTAGGGACTGCAACAAGGGAAAGGTAAGCTTGTTAGGGTAGCGCATTCATTTTCTCACTTAAGTCTTAACTCCGACTCCGCTGAATAATGCTACTATTTGAAATGCGCGTAAATAAAGAAATCAGACGTGGTGGCCTGGTGTTTCGTGCGGTGCACCTGGCTGGCCTTAGGTCTAGCCTTGCAATGGTCATTGTGTTGTGTTCTTGGGCAAGGCTCATTACTCTCACAGTGCCTCTCTTCAGACAGAACTATCAATGGGTATTCAAGAATAAAATTTTGGGAGGGAACCTTGCGATAGACTTGCAGCCTTAAACAGCTGTTGTTATGAAGCTCTATTGTTTTAGGGCTAGGGTCCATTGTTACTGTTGTTTGTATATCATTTTCTCAGTTCATTTTGTAGAGCCATGTTACAATCTGAGCATTTGCTCCTGGAATATGGATTTTCGTTATAAAATAATGATTTGCTGCTTATTTTTAGGGTAAATCCACCGGCATCTAATAAGGTAAGTGGCAAAATAAATGTAGGTCTTAACATTACAAGAAAAATACATTTTAAAGTAGTCAATTTAGAGTATAACACGTACGAGCGTCCTTTTATTTGACTGTAATTAACCCTTTGATGGTAGGGGGGGGGGTGGGGGGAATGTTGAGACCTTCAACCTGTCACTCGAGTATGGCAATGGAGATTGCAGGATTTCTAATGACAAGCCATAAACTACAAGGCTGATACTACGCGAAGGACATTTTGAGACACCAAAAATGACATGGACCGATAAAGCAGGGTCGTAACAATGGACAGCTTTTTCGTCCTTCTTAGGACTAAACAAGGTCCATAACATACAGAGATTACTTCATATGACGTAAAATGGCGTCATATGAACGTCCATATCATACAGAGATGACGTCATATGACATAATGGCATGTGGTTGTCATCTTCAATACAAATATTATTCTTAAACAAATCATATGAAGTTAGTACGTTAAAACATCCGAGATATGCCAAAAAAAACGTCCGAATTTTTTTGTTTTCAGTACCCCAAATGTAAGTCCTAAAGAAAAACGGAAATTTTAGTTCAAGTAATCAATTCTGAGACTGTTTGGATACCTCATACTCCTTTGTTGCACACTTTTATAACCCAGTTTACCAGCAAAGATCTCCTCGATCTGAAAATTAACATTTTAGGTAAACCATTGTTAGAATTCAGTCTATACATTTTTAAAAGGACAAATTCTGAATACATGTTCAATAAAAATTACACCAAAGGTAAGTGATTAAGTTTCTCTTAAAACTGCTAAAAATGGTGTCAAGATAGGTAATTTGATGTGTAACATAACTTGCTGTAACAAAACACATCACAACTTCGTTCCTTTGTTTCTTCAACAGCATCATGATTCCTACACAATATTTCAACTATATATAAATTTGAATACGAAGTGAATAGTGCGCTTTCAGCCCAAAGATTACAACTAACCCGCGAACTGCACGAAACAACTAGTGTTTTAGTCCTTATCAACTGATCCTTCTTTCAGCTGACTATTTCTTATCAAGCAATCAATCAACTCAATCTTTAGCCATAAGCTAATCCCAAATCCCCATGACCAGCAAGTCATAACGAATCTAATTCATCTCTCCGTCTATCCGTTTGCACCGTCTGTATGTCTGGCTGCCGTCCGTCCTTCTGACCGTCTGTCCGTGTGTCCGTCTTTACGTAAGTTTATGTCTGTACGTCTGTATGTATGGTGGCCTTCCGTCTTTGTGGCCGTCTCTCCGTGTGTCCGTCTTTACGTGTATCCGTCTGTATGTCTGGCTGCCGTACGTCCTTCTGACCGTCTCTCCGTGTGTCCGTCTTTACGTCAGTTTATGTCTGTACGTCTGTATGTATGGCGGCCGTACGTCCTTCTGACCGTCTCTCCGTGTGTCCGTCTTTACGTCAGTTTTTTGTCTGTACCGTCTGTATGTCTGGCGGCCGTACGTCCTTCTGACCCTCTCTCCCTGTGTCTGTCTTTACGTCAGTTTACGTCTATCCGTCGCTGGCCGATGTCGAGTTAACTCTCGTGTGGTTCGCTGGCCGATAGTTCGCTAGAGTTTGTCGTTTGTTTTAGCTTTTTTTTGGTTGAATTCAGTTTAAAAAGGTTTCTCAGTTTCTTTGATTGCTTTTTGCCCGCTGGCGTTGTCTAGATTTGGCACACTGGCCGAATTTGACACGGTGGCCTAGTACTGTTTGGCTCGCTGGCCGATTGTTGAGCTTGCTAGCTCGATAAATATACCACAATAGTACTTTAACAAAAGTACATCCACGTAGAAATGGAAATAAAAACAAACAAAACTTACAAAAGCAGGTGAAAATTACGTTGCATAGACCATCATAACCATGCGGGCTTGACGTTTAATACAATCTCTGCGCGGTACGATTGGTCCGATGCAAGACAATCGACAATTTTTTCACTACGTCATTAGAATCTCAGGAATCTTACCTTACAACAAGAATCTCACCTTACAAACATGTCTCTCGATCACTCGAGATTTTTTACGCCTGCACAGCTCTTTCGCACGGCTCTATAATGCTGTCGCCTCGCCAGCCTCGCGTCTTCGCTCGGCTGGCTCGTTGGCCATGGCAATAATAACTCCTATGTAGATTTTACGGGGGACATAGGTGGGAGGAGGGCTATAGAGCAGCATTGTTACAACTTAAGATAACTTTTCGATTTGAAGTCTATAATTGAGCTTTCTAATGAATTCTTTCATGTTTATTTCCTTTTTAAGTAATTTTTGTGTGTATAGATAATACTTGGGGAATCGGTGCGTACTTAAATTTCATTATCAACTTATTGGCGACTTGGGGATAGTCCTTTTGCTCTAAATCAAACAGTATTCCAAGTGGATAAAGCAAGAAATAAGTGCTATTTTCTTGATTGCCCCATTTGATGATTTCAGAGAAGAACTGTTTTGACCGATGTCAGTTTAGGAAAGTGTGATTTATTGAATGGGGTTCTTGGTAGTTGGATTCCATACCGTAGAAGAGAAGCCCTTTTCTAGTCACCACCATTCTGTGGAGCAGTTTAAAGTAGAATTCTTTGAGCTTGTTATTTTTCCAGACATTTTTAACATGATTAAAAAGGTGTCTAGATGAAGGTGTACCGCTTGTAGGTCGCGTGCCCTTTCTGGGCGTGTCTTTATCTTTGTTAATGAGAAACCTGTAGTAGTCTCTGTTTTTCATTTTGTGCAATTCTATGGAGGTATTCGGAGAGAGTTGGAATGCATTCTCCGCGAGAAAAGTGCGCTTGTCTACTTGTTTTTCTTTTGCTTTATTATACACAAAAGTATGCTTTGTCCGTCAGTGCCTCAAAATAGCGGCTGCATGGCGGGTTTCGCTTATCGCAGACGAAGCTGCTAATTGGCAGTCCGTGTTTTCGTGTGTACAAATGCTGCCACCACAAGTGCGAAGCCTCAAAAATAAAAGAAACGTTTTCTTGCCTGTTTTTGCATTTGTGAATTGACCTATATAATGCAGTTGTAGCTTTTTGTCCAAATGAGATCAGTACATGCAAAAAAGCTGCAAGTTAAAATTGTATATTGTAAAAAAAGTACATGCGGTAAAGCGAAGTACAACATCTGATCCAATTTAATAGTTGTCCTGCTGAATACAATTCTAAAGTAATGCAGTTTGTATCATTCTCCTCCAATTTACCAACTTTTGGGACTTTTCTTTTATTTTCGGCAAGACAACTTTGAGTTGCACTTGGTTGTTGTTTACCATGTTTACAGGAGTTACTCGAGCACCTTTCATAACTGGTCGAATAGGCCTTTTGCAACAGTTGGTCACGTGACGTGCTTTTCAAGAACACACTGATTAATCACTGGTAATGCATAATGTTATCAGAAATGGAAAGAGCAGTTCCAAATAAGCTTACATGCAAATTTTCAGGTTTATATCTTTTAAGGGGGAATTTTTATGGACGTTAAAAATTTGAAGGATTTGTATGAGAAGAAGTCGCTTTGCCCTCCAGTCACGCTCCAGTGGTTTTCCATACAAATCCTTGTAATTTTGCAAGTTTTCAAGCTGCCATAAAATCTTTGCCTTTCGGTGTAAGGGCCTAGAAATTTCCATTTTTCCTAATATTTTACCCCTCTTTCTATCTCCAATGGTTATATGCCGGCAGCTTCTTTTGGTAGTGATTAATAGCAGGAAAGGTTTCTGGAGGGCAAAGCTTTCTCGCTTCCGTACAAAACCTTCTAATTTTTGCAATATTCAAATCGTCATTAAATCTCAACCTTACACGGCATTGGTCTGAAAATTGGTGTCCTGGTTATTTAAAACATGCTCTTTCCAGCTCTGAAATTCATTTTGCTGTAGCTAAAAGTTTAGAAGTTATCGGTCACGTGACCAACTGCTGCAAAAGGCCTATTACCGTGTGACTCTTATTGAATGCCAGAACTTCGGGTGAAATCAAGATTGGCGTCTGAACCAAGTCAGCCGCGGTAGTTTGATTAAGGTCAGCGGATGAATTTCGAATTCGATTCGGCTCATGGAAAGTGAGGCGTCTGAATCGAGGATAAACTGATTTTATAGAAAAGGCAAAAATTATTAATTAAGGCACTTAAAAGAAGATTAGAAAATATACATTATTCAGAAGCGACAAAGGGTTTTTGTTTGACACGTTGTTAGTGCAATTCTTTGTTTGTAAAGAATGAACGTAACTACGAGGAAAAAACATCGTTAAAAGCAGCTAAATGTACATGTGTTTCGTAAATCTTTTCAAAATTCGAACGCAAAATGGGATCAAAACACCCATCGCTTTGTCACCCTCCCTATATTATTGACTGCACTAGCCAACTGTGATTTTCGTACACGTGAATAAGCCATGCAACACAAACGCAAATTAACATAACTGAAATTTTGTGAATAAAACATGTTTTGACTTCCATTAACTTCGGCGAAGCGACCTATTTAGGCTAGAGAAAATCAAAAAGCAAAAGCCGAGAAAATAGCAAGACGTTTTGTAACTGATCATGATTTACAAATACACTAACGAAATCTTCTAACATTTTTAATAGGTGTAACAACTTGAAATGTCCTGTACTCCACTGAAGATAATTTCTTAATACACCTGTCACAATTACAAATAAGAACAGCTGGTAAAATACTGACGTGGCCAAAAGATCGCTGTAGATATGATTTGCGATCAAAGCGTTTTTAACTTATCCTGAGACATAACAGCTATACAAGATGACTCTCCAAAGTTTCATTTTAACAATTTTTCTTGCCGCCTTTGCGGCTCGCGCTGCAGTACTAGGTACGTGAATCAAATTGTACAGAGCTTTATTGAACTTAATACCAAAAGTAGTTCACTATGATCAGTAAGAAGACCTTAGACAACACATTCATGGGCAAAACCTATATTCACAGCAAAGACTGTGATACAAACGCTGAGGTCTTTGAAAGGAAAAACGTTAGACTACGTCAAAAAAGTAATTGGGTCCGGCCAAGCTTAAAGTTAATAGGCGGCCTTCAACTTGCCTTTCGCCTCTGTGTTTAGACGAGTATTCCTGAAAAACCGTTCATATCCAGGAGCGTATTAAGCCTTTAAGCCATTTAGCACGGGCTAAACAAGAATTTCTTTAAATAACTTTTTAACAGTCGAAAGCCCATATCTCATTAGTAAAAAGCGACTCATCGCTACATCAACATTTTATTTTGAAAACCAAAATAATGACTCTCAATCTTATACATGAAAAAATGCCTGGTAGAGATTATTAACAAAGCAGAACGTGCACGGAAATTTAATTGACTTTTCTTGTTTTATTTTCTGGGTCGTTGGCAAAATTTGATATAAGATTTATGCTGTAAATGGCTGGTTACGACCTTGATATCAGTGAAAATGCATCCCGCCTACATGTTCATTTTTATGCAAATTCAAATTTATTTCATAAGAAAGGTTTGCACAAAGACTCGTTTTGAAACAGAGGCACAAGGTAACTCGTAAATGACCTATTAAGGGCAGTTCTTTTTCCCGTACCTGCTGAAGGGAATCCGTTCACTTCGTTCCATGACCACTTCGTTCCAAGCCACTTAGTTACATCCTTTGGTCACTTGGTTCCACCAAATAGTCACTTCGTTTCAAAGAATAGTCACTTAATTAGTTCAAGTATAAACTAAGCGAGTTATAATCTGGCAAAACTAGTAAACGGTATACGTCGTCTGTGACGACGGCCATTTTGAAACTTGTGAAGCACGTGTTGTCTGCGTAGGATCTGGGACTACCGGTAACAAGATCTCATCATTACAACTTCACTTACCTTTTTAAACAGACTAGAGTTAATGTAAACCGCCTTCGATATTACTAACCTTACTTTATTCATTAGTTTTAAACTGATGACGATGCGAATCATGTTTAGATTAAAGATAAACGCGAAGAGATGTGAAACCACGCGTTGATCATAGCAACCAGAATAAAGAAGATGCAACATGACATCACGATTTGATCACAACCTGCTTAACTGTACTTTGATAATACTTAAGTAATTTTCGATTATGCCACGCTTTGAAAGAAATCTGATAATAAGTTAATGAAGTATACCAAACAAAAAAAACGACTCCATTAGGAGCCACTATATAAATGAAAGCAATGATCAACAAGAGAAACCTACAGAAAGCCCGGGCATATAGCAGGAGCGAGCTTAGAGTATGTAAGCGATGAAAATGCGAACGCGGAAAGGACTGGGTTCCACAACAATTCAAGATGGCGGAGTTACTTGTTCGTTATGCAAATGCCAACAAAGTTAACAGTCATTAACTTCGAATTGTCTGAAAAATATTACATTAGAAGTTTACTCGCTTAGTTTATACTTGGAACGAAGTGACTATTCTTTGGAACGAAGTGGCCAAAGCATGGAACGAAGTGGCCTGGAACGAAGTGGTCATCGAACGAAGTGATCGTAATTTGCCCAAGTCATGTGCACAACGCCTACGGTGGATTCTGTAACTATGTTATATTTCTAGATTTAGACGAGGTGCCACCTGTGTTCACGTACTGTCCAAGTGACATAACAATAGATGATGCTACAACAGCTAAAGTCAGGGTTAACTGGCAGAAGGCTACAGCCACAGACAATTCAGGCGAGGAGCCATATGTACATTCCAACAAGCAGTCTGGACAGTTTTTCGACGCTCCTGGGTTGTATGAAGTGCTGTACATTGCCACAGATGGGTCTGGAAACACAGCAACATGCAGCTTCCGAATAACCTTG